>JANHGL010005637.1:3746-23908 GCA_024611195.1 Ceyx melanurus | reverse complement strand
CTTTTTCTAATCACTAAGTCTCTCTCCCTTATTCCTTTTCTCTCCCCTTTGGGGAGGGAGGAGGGTTAAAAGAGAGCAATCTGTTATCGGTCTGGGGGTTGCCCTGACTCCAAACCGCGACACTGATGAAAACCAAAGATGCCATGCTGCATTCTTTAGCATTTTTTTTGAACACAATCTGAATCAATCCAGAGCAGTATAATTAAAACCAGCACACTCGGGTCTTTTTCCAGACTCCCATGTGTTTATTGTTGGTATCAGCACCAGTTTTTGCTTTGAGATTATGTTAGAGTTTTTCCTCACTGCTTCATACTTTTTCCAAGCATAGCAGAATACAGATAGCAGAAGAGAGAATGTACAGGAATTTGGCAGGGGAAGAGAAGGAGCAAACTTACATGAGGAAAGTTAGGGAGGAAAGTAGGTATGTAGGGTACAGATTTACATCTGAGATATAATGGAGGCCTGTTGGTTTTATGTGTGCAGTGTTATGATATTTTATAATGTGTTTATCTTTGGCACGTTTCAGAAAAATTAGAAAGTATTAGCAGACGTGTTTTATAATGGGGAATGGCAGCATTGGAAAGACTGTGTTACTTTACCAATAACTTAATTTAAAAAATAGATTTATTTTTTGTTTTCCTTAATACTACCATCTTGCAGGATGTCCCTTCCTGCTTTGCTCAGAAAGTTCAATCAAAGCACTCTGCAGGTGTTATGGAGATTCCATTATATCTTTTCTCCCACTTAAATGGAAAAGTTTGCATCCTGGTGTCATTGTTTGTATGAAGGCAGACACTGCAGTGATAGACAGCCCTTGTGCTGTCTAGAGAGCTAGGGCTGCTAATAACTTCTCACTTGTCTACAAACATAAAAGCCAGATACCATCTGGTACTTAGCAATATATAACAACCATCCTTACGTGTGCTGAGAGGTAATTAGCCTGCCCTCTATTGCTTTTCCACATTAATAATAATAATAAGCATTCAGCCACTAAATTGGTACAATGAAAAAGGACCCTAAAATGTCATCTGGTATAGCTGTGTTTCTGTCCCCAACATAAATAAATAAATAAATAAACAAACACATAGTTGGCACAGAAGGGTTATGAAAGGTAAAGGCATTTTAGTTCATAAAAATCAAAGTTGAATCTACCAAAAGAAATCTCACAAGCCACTGAAGAGCTGTTATTAGAAACCCACACTATTACTTCAACTGATGGTGTAAATCTCACCATATGGAATAAACGGAATACAACCAAATGTGCTTGAAAGTATTTATTCTTGCAAGAGACAGTAAATCAAGAATTTAAGAAATCTGAAAGTAAAATACAAGTGATTATAAGGAAAATAATTTACAGGAAGTGATTCATGTGCCTTAAGAAGTGTTGGAATGAAATAGAACTGTGGCTAAAATACATTAATATTTTATATATTTTTATATGTGGCTAAAATACATACAGTATGTAGATACTTTATTTTTAAGTTTTATTTTCTCTAACTACTGAGCCTGTACTTGGGAACATACAAGCCAGCACTCTTCTGGAGATGTCTGCCATATATCACCATTTGGATTTGATTGGCTTATATATTGCATAATGAAATAGGCCTATAGGAGTTGAATATGAAGAAGAGAAACCCTTATGGATTATTCAGATACATCCACTTTTTGTAGCTATAGTACATATTTTCATACTTAATTTCTTCCAGATTTGGCACATATAATCTTTATTATGTGGAGCTTAATTGTAATTTAAAAATTACTGCTTATCTTACCTTTAAACATAATTTAATTGACTGAAGACTGGATACTGCAGAAAAATCTCAGAAATCTTAACATATTTTGCTTTCTGTTACCAGCACAGGTGACAGTCTCTTGAGTAAATACAATTCCAACTTCTTACATGTCTACTTAAAACTTTTCCCTGAACGTTGGGAGCCTATGGACTCTATAAAGTGAAAAAAGTTTTACTAACTGTTGCACTTACATATCTGAAGATTTGAATTTAGCAATTTCTATATTCAAGTGTGAACACATTTTGAAAGCAGATGTGCCACCCATAGCATTTGCTGTAACTGTACATGCTAATTGCATTGTTTGTTTGCCTACTTGAATTTGTATAAAACTGTGTTCTCAGCTTCATATGGTGACTCTCTTTGGAAATGGTGCCATGCATTCTAGGAACAGAAGTATATTGGACTAGGATACTTTTATGAAAGTCTTCTTCAAAGGGAGCAGGAGCTGACTTCCACTTAGAAATGCTTATTTCATCTCTGGGTACTGACAGCTGGTCTTGTTCCCTGCCTTAAGACCAGGATTAAATTTTGCCTTACTTCACTGACACTGGACACACCAAGGGAAACCCAGAGTCTGCTCTGATCCTGTAATTGTTATGTAGACTGAGTAGTCAGATCTGGACTATTCCCCATGCTCATTCCTTTAGGAGAAACATATGTGAGAAGAAGCACTGGCCTCCTCTTTCTCACACGACTGAAAAATTTCATCTGTAATGAAGGAGGAAGTGAAAGAACACCAGACAAAAGTATTTGGAATGGGAGCCCTTGAGACCTGAGATGACATGTCAGATAAAAGACAGGAGAGTAGAGAAAGGGATAAAGCTTTGGGACCAACATAGATTACTGTGATGCAAATTCCAGGAAACCGTTTATATATCATACTATAGCTTAGTTCTGTAGGTAATTGGCATAAACACACTGTAGTATAGAATTAACTCTTCATAAAAAAGACTTTTCACTGTGTCAAACATTAATACCTGTACATGAGTTGATACAGAATACTCAGATTCTCTCAAATACTTGCTTTACCAGCAATATCGCGGTTCAAGCAACCTTGGTTTATGGGGAGTTATTGTCTCCTAAATTAATTCAAAAACTAATAGTAATCTTTTTATGAAGGGGATTACTTCAGGACTACCTGAGGGGAAAGGAAAATAATACCTAAGAATCATGGCAACTCTATAACCATTACTAGAGTTCAAAATAATTAAGCTTTGTCCATAATCTGCCTATGTTTTTGTCAGACACGTACTGGGGGAATATGCAAGTGAAATATGGTTTTGCTCTATAGAAAATTTTGGGGAAGGCATGAGACAGCTTGTAGAGTGGTCCTCTGTCTCCTTATGAAAGTAGAGCAATTCAACAGAAGGAAAATGAATACTTTAAAATTAATTTATTTTATGATCCAGTTTTCCTTGTGATGGCAGACCTTTTTCTGAAAATAATCTCTCAGGAAACTGCTAATTAATCATCACAGAAAATTGACTCAAAAAAAATGTTCAGTACTCTACTATAGCAAAAAAAGGCTGAACTGGCCCTTGGATGTATAGGAATGAGACAAAAGAAAAGGGAAAGTGATCTTATGTCTGTTCATGCATGGGAAGACCACTATTAATGTACTGTGTATAGCTCAGGTGGTTTTATTGCCAAAAGATATGAAGAGATCTGTGCAGTACTTCTGAAAAGAGGGCAAAACAATTACCCAAGATGAGAAAAGTCTTCTGAAATGAGAGTTGAAGAGTTCAATTTCTTCTAGCATGATCTTTAGATATAGGTACAATATAAATAAACACAATAGCAGAAAACCACATTTTTTTTTTCAGCCTTGGTGACAAAATTGTAACAATGTGCTTGACTTAAGGCTGTCAAAAATTGCCATTTTACTAGCATATGCATTTAAGCTGTCAGGATATTTAATTAAGCTCAGTTAATAGTCTCAGGAAAACTAGAAAACATATTACCATAAAGATGAAGGATGTTAAAAAAAAAAAAAAATCCCTCTGGGTTTTGTTTTGTTGTTTCTTTGTTTTCTTTGATTTGGTTTGGTGGATTTTTGTTTGTTTGTTTGTGTTTGATTTGTTTTCCTGTAAAGTCTTGTCAGCTGGAATGGTGTGTCTGGGTAGAGTGGTTCTGTTTATTCTTCTAGCCGTAGAACTTCTCAGTATCTGAGTTACTCTAATGAAAAAAACCCAGGCCAGAACAGGGTGACTCCTGTCCTCCTCTACATACCAATCAGACTTCCAGCTCCCGTTTCGTAGGAACACCACAACCACATGTCAAGGGTCCAGGGCCTTAGGCAGTTACCTGCTGGGTTCAGGGAGAATCAGTTTCCAAAGCACAACCAAAGACATTTCTGCTGAGCAGGGATACATATTTTTCCCAAGACTTTCTCTGTTTTATCTTGGACTTAATATGGGACATGGAATTGTGTAGGTCCAATACTCTCAAGAGGCATGGAAAAATCCTCTATTTATATATCTGACTAAAGTATCTTTTTTATACAGCCAGGATTACATTAATAAACAGATTTACAGCTAGAAAGTGAAGATAATTTTATGTCAACTCATCACATGTAAGGAGCCTTGAGGGAGTGATAAATAGCTGTGTTCTTCAGCCCAAAATATGGATTGCCCCGTGGATCACCCCAGCATATCTATCAATTGCCTTTGCCTTGATCTTCTGTTCCTGATAAGAGCCCACAGCTCTTACCTTTTCTTCTCTGTTTTATGGGAGTCTCAAGTTCTTCATGTTCTGGCCACTGCCCTGTGGTTCACTGCAGGTCAGATTGGGAGTTTTAATCGTTCTTACTGCATTGTGACAATGCAGATGTAGAAAGCTGCCAGAGCATGCTCAGAGTATGCAATTCAATGTGCATTTCATATTCTGTTTGCTCTGGTTATAATTTGTTTACCTTCCCTATTGTGCTTTTGTTTGCTATCTTTAGCCTGGGAGTTTCAGCTTTTCCACTTACAGTTATTACAGCAGCATCACAAAACCAGGGAGTATGGTTGACATCTCTAGTGCTCAAAATCTCTTTGCTCATTTTGCCTCTCTGCAATTTCTCCACTGGAGATTTTATCTTGCTTAAGTATTTTAACCATCTGTTAGAAGACAGGGAGCTTTCCTAAAGCAACAGTGCTGTACTTCAGATCCCATGAAACTCACACCCTGTGAATTGTTCGGGAGCAGGAGAAGAGGGAATGTTTGCAAATGGAGGTCTTGTGAATCCCTTTTTAACCTTCCATCCTATGTTTATTGTTTGTTTATTTTTCTTGTTCTGTCATAGTGTAGTAACCATAGATCTATAATTAAAATACTTCCAATTAATAACATTGGGTAAAGAAAGTATGAAAAAGGCAGTGGCAGGGATTTTTGGAGGTCATCTGGTCCAACTCCACAGCCCAAGCAGGGCCACCTAGAGCCAGTTGCTCAAGATCATATCCTTTTGAGTACCTACACGGATAGAGGCTCCACCACCTTTCTGGGCAACCTGTGTCAGTGCTTTGCCACCCTCACAGCAGCAATATATTTTCCTGATTTTCAGAGGGACCTTCCTGTGTTTCAGTTTGTGCCCATTGCCTCTGGTCCTTTTACTGGGCACCACTGAAAAGAGCCTTGTTTAGTCCTCTTCTGCATCTTTCCTTTAAGTATTTACATACATTGATAAGATACTCCTGGGCTCCAGTGCTTTTGAAACATGGAAAAGGAGATCTATTTATAAGAATACAACTGTATCATCCTATTGATCTTTGTATCATTTAGTTCTTTGAGCTCCTATTGTCTATAACTGTCAATTAACACTCGATAAAGAAATTTCTTGCAGATGACTTTTCTTTTGCTTTTCTGTTTTTTCTTGTTCTTTTGTTTTAATATATATAATTGTGTGTTAAACAAAGAATTGAAAGAAGTATATAAATCTAATTTATTTCAAGCAATGAGCTTCAGTCTTATACTCCAGAGATAAGAGGTAGTAAGTACCTCAAATGATCTGAACCATGCTTTCATCTGAAGATCAGGGTAAGCCATGGTATCAAAGATCACACTCCCTAGTTATTCCATTTAAATTGGAATACTCGGTTATATTGTGAACCTTTTTTATCCCTTTTGTTATATCTGTAAAGTGGGCAACAGATGCTCAGTCCTGAGTGGTCAGTTAGGCTCACTTGCAGTGTAAACAATACAACTGTGAGGGGGCTGGGATCTTTGTCTGGGGTTCTTAGGAAATTATTCAGATGACTTAATCTGTCTTCTTGGATAACCATAAGATTTTTTTAATTCCTTTCCTGTTAAAAAAACCCTATCTATATCGATCTTTTCTGTCTCACCAGTCAATTATTTTCCTTACAAATGTTACTGTGCCTTTCTGGTAGGGAAAGGGTCAGAGTGTTTTCTGAAGGCCAGTAGCCCTAAACCAATTTCACAGGAGTTTATGTTTGCATTATCCTGCACAAATTCAAGAACAGCAGTCTTTCTGTCACTCATCTTGCAAGTGTGTGTGATGTAGTACTTTGTGTAGAAATGCACAAGTAAATTTAAGTTTATGTTTATATTAGAGAAGATATGGCTGAAGAAATACATCTTGCGTTTGAAGTGCAATGTAATGAAAGTTGTAGTTCACTTTATGATCCCCATAAGTTCTCAAGAAAGCTCTTCACAGACCACAGTGAATCTCCTCTACTGTGGCACTAGAAAGTCCCATTGTGTTTAAGGAATAAAACTGTCAATCACATTCTTCCCCTCTTCAGCAACTTTAAAGAATCTTGGTATTAAGAAATTGTCTGAAGCCAAAATTACGAAGAGAGAAAAGGGACAGAACCATTTTCTTTTAACTTTTTAATCTATCCATTCCTTTAAAAGGAGGAACATATGTAAGAAGCTCAAAACATAAATTTTATTCCAAGACAGCTCTTATAGCAAAAAGGGTCTTTTCTCTATCTCCAAGGAATAAGATAATGTAACAGTCTTACTCAGGAAGGAAAATAGGAGTAAAAAATGTACCAGCAATGCAAATGTGTTGTAAGAAATGATGTGAATTTAAAAATGTGAGAGCAAACAAAAGAAATGGCCACAGCCAGAACCAGTAAATATTTTGAAATTTACATTTCCCATGCTGAGACAACAAAGGGGAAAATGCAAAAAGCAGAACATGAAAAATAAAAATAGAAAAAAAAAAAATCAAATCACTTTAAAGTGATGCTGAAAATAGGCAAAAAGAATATAGTATGAATAAAAATAAGAACTGAAAACTCTGAACCTAAGTTTATTTAACACCTTTTAAAATCATCAAAACTGATAGATGAATTTCAGATGGAGATGAAATTCTAATGGTAAGATCATATGAAGTACAGTACTCCACTGAAATAGCTAGTGGCAGACAAAAAGGTTTAAAAACAACGTTTTCCTATTTCTGTCCAAAAGAAGTCATTATATGAAAGGCTAGGGAATTGAATGGGAGAGTTTTTCAAGGGAATAAAATACAAACATATCACAGGATCTCTTTTTCAACCCTAGAAATGAGGCAGGAATAAAACAAAAAGAAAAGCAGATTGTGAGAGATGGAGAGGTTTACATCTCTGGTTTTCCCAACAGGCACAGGGTTTTTTGATAATATTACTGATAATCGAAGTCTGAGGGACTTGATGGACAGAGAAATTGCAGGGGGTTAATTCTAAAAATATTTTCCCTGGTTACATGAAAGAAAAGCAGAGAATGTAGTATGTAGTTTGAGCTAAAATTTTAGGATGGAAAAAACCCCAAATATTTTATATTGCATAAGTTGTTTTGATGGAGATGCAGACAAGTTACCTTAAAGTTCTTCCAGTGGATACTTGTATATCTAAGTATCTTCTTTTTAGCGTGGTGTGGTCCCCAGTTGTCTTCTTGATTCAGCAGTCTAGTATATATATAAATATATATATCTCCTTGCAGACCTACATTGACTGATAGTTGTTTACTGCTAGAACATGCAGAACGTTTCACACAAAGCAAATAAATCTCCACAGCAGGTTGTATGCTGAAGTTTTAAGTGTTGTTTTGTCTGTCTTTAATCTGCTAACAAATTGCCATCTTTCTGTTGTGGTCCAACTGCTAGATAGTCATTGACTGTAAGGTAAATTTGCAAGTGCTATGTGGAAACTGTAGTGGAATTTGTTAACAGTGGCAGAATTTAATTCCCAATTCTCATTCCATTTATTTCTGTATTTTTAAGAAGTTCCACTAATGAGTTTGTATGTAATTAATCATGTTGACACAGTTCAAAGCCGATAACTTAAATCTTGGTTGTGAAGTAAAGAGTTGGTGAACTCTTGCTTACTGTAGCTTCTGAACTGAATGGAGAATTGCATGTGATGTGGGGCTTCTCAATAGAATACCTTACAGGACTTGATCTTGAGCTCATAAAACATTTAACAGAAATTATTTTATTATGTCTCTAGTGTTCACTGCTAAATGATCTCCAGACTGCTGCTGGGGAGTGTTTTAATTACTCTCTCTTAGCATTGTAGGAAATATGCATATTCCAACCAAAAGTTTTATTTTTTGTCACAAGTAATCAGTACTAAAAATGAAACCATCATTTTAATGAATTAGGATATAGTGATGAGGTTTTGAAAGTTGAAGGACGTGATAACATTGGTGACATCTAACCTGTATATATGTTCTAAAAGTATTACCATTACAAGCAAATCAGCAGTAACATTTTTTAAATCCTGCAAACCCATGGAGACACAATTTCACCCCCTGTAATCATGGAAGCTTCTAACTGCAGAAAAATTAGGCAATATATATGAAACTTCACAGAATCAGGCAGTAATCTGGTGTTATGGTCACAGAAACTAAAACTAAACCAAAACCATTTTTCTGGTGCACAATGGTTGTGAAATTGGCAGAATGGAAAGAAATCTGTTTTATTGCCAAAACAAATAAAACCCTCTCAAAAGTGATAAAAGCATGACCATGTGCTCTATTAAACAATTGGAAATTGGAGCTCACATTGTCTATTAAACAGTGGAGTACAAGGTGTATCAAAGATCCTCTGCTGCTCTGGGAAACCAAAGAATTGCACCAAGGGTGAGAGAAGGGAAGGTTCTATAGTAACTACAGTTACTATAGAAATAAGAATTCTATAATTGGAGTTTTTACAGAGTGTTTTGACTTCATCCTTAATCAGAAGAAAAACTGATTTCAGAGAGTTTATCTGCAGACTGCCTCTGTAAGACAGAGCAAAAGGGTAGATGTTGATGTCCATGCATCTTTCAGATGGCAGCTGTGAAACATGAGGGAGAAGGTCTTAGATTTTGAGGATAATTTCTTCGTCACTGACTAAACTTTTCTATATTTCACCTTCTATTATTGGCAGTTATTTCCCAATTTGTCAGGCAAGCCAAGAGCAAAATCCTCTCTATTCATTCCAGTATGTTTTTTTTTTCTTTTAGACATTGTCAATTAAGAGCATTTTGATCATTCTGTCCCTAAAGCCTTTCACTCAAAACATTAGTTCATCATGTTGCTGTTCACAAAAAATGTGCTAGTTGAAAAGACAATCTAGTGCTTAAAATGTATTGAGATCTGCAATGTTTTATAAAGACATTTTATGTATTTTAAGGTAAGCCTTTCAATAAATATTTTGGGTTTCCCTAAGAGCCATATGATTTATCTCTTCAGTGTACACAAAAAATGGTGGTATCTCTCAGGCATTAAAGGGATTTCAGTCTCTAAGAATAATCAGCCATAACTGCTGCTTATTTATTGCTATTTCCCTGACATTATGAAATACTGTCCATTTTACAAGTCAATCAAAAAGTTACTAATCACACTAGACTGGCAAGAGTCATCAATTTAATAGTCCTAAATGTTGACATATGATGCATTTATAAACATACTTTCCCCACCATTTTTTTAAAATAGTTTGATCTATCCTATAAAGTTTTTATATAACTTAATAGATAGTCTGAACAATGAAGACATGGGATACTATTTTGATAAACCATGTAACATACAACTAACATTTGTCTTGAGTATAATTAAGAACAAAAACTATTTTTCAAGTATTACTGGGTTGGTTTTTTATGTTTTTTATTTTTAAAAAAACTATTCAGGGTGGTTTGTTTTTTTTTAATTTGCAGATGTTTCTATGTATGATGACTATGCAGTCACTACTATGCTCTAGTTGCATTTAAGATTCTCTAAATGCTTACATTATGGTAACTAGTAATAAACTAGTTTTCTTCTCTGTATCAGACAGTAGTGTTTGGCTTTGTCTACAGATTTCTTGCATTAGATATCACTGATTCTGTGATTTTGTGTGATGGAAAAGAGCAGTAGTGAAAGAAATGTGATTTCTTTTTTTTAGCCAAAAAATGGTCACATTCCTTTTCCTAACTCTTCTCAAAGCTCTACCCAGGCTTTTTAAGTTTACTGTAGACTTCTGCAGTACTTGGAAATCTATCCATTGACACGAATGCTTATCGGTACTATTAGCATTTTAAAGCCAAGGTGTCTGTTCTGCAGCTGACCTTTGGGGGTCTGAAAGCCAGAGGGCTTCACCTTTTGTTCTGGGCACCTCCAGAGCTGTCCCTAGAGCTTGCTCATCCTCTGCAGATGGCCGAAGGCTGAATGTTGCCCTGTGCTGCTGGGCTCACTGAATAGATTTAGCACAGGAAGTATTTCTTAAGAGGTTTTGCACATGGTAACAAACAAATTTTGGAGCAAATCTACCTTCAGAGGGTAGGTGTGATCCAGGAGGAAAAAAAAAAAAAAGAAAATAAATTCAGTGTCTCAGATGATTGTGTTGTAAGTATAAGCTCCCAACATGGATTATAGGTCTTCAAGCTTCTTTCACCTCTGTGTTATCTACTGTGGGTTGGACTGTGGTAGCTGGTGTGAACAGGCAGTGTCTGATTCCTGGGCAGCCTGCAGCAGCACTCCAGTGAAGCTGGGTGCTGCACCTTGCACAGTCTCTGGCTTCTCCTTTCTGGACAGCCTTGGAAGGCAGATGCTCTCAAGCAGTGGTGGTTTTGCTTCTGGAGCTGCTTCCTTCTCCTTAGTAGTATGAGATTTTAGAGACTTTTTTTTTTTCTGCTTTTTCCAGACAGAGAAGTATTAATTGTCCCCTAAATATTTTCCAACATATATTCTGCAAGAGGTTCTTTGGACTTGTATTTCCATAAAAATAATAGGAGCATGTTAATAACTGTAACATTAGTTAAAGAGTGGTCTTAGTTAAAGTGATCTTCCATCTGTGGTGATACTTACAAATCTTTCACAATGGATAGGGTTAAAAAAAAAAAGCACTACAGTACAAGCAAGGAAATTAGAAAATACATTATTAATTAAAAGGCATATTAAAGGACTTAGGTCTTGGCCATGGAAATAAAACCTTAAATTTAATAATGTATGTGTTGGAATTTAATAAAGTCTCTTTATTAATACTGATATTGCATTGGGACAGAACGGGACAATGCTGGAGATCAAGTTTTGCCAATTCATTTAGGTTATGTTGATGTACTGATTCCATTAAATACCACTGATAAAAAATAATTGTAGATGTGGTACAATGCAGCATACAAGTAAGGTGAAATGACTATTAAATGAAATTAATATTAACTGTTATTAATTTAAACCATCTGAACATAAAACAGGTCACATACAGCAGGTGTTAAAATGCAAGCAGTGAAATATTAGATGTGTAAATATATTGCATAATATACACCAAGTTTTCATTCACAGCAATGAACTTCCACTTTTATTGCAGTATTTAGGAAAATGAGAAAGGATAAGCAATCTGTAGACCCATATGATAAAGGACTGGATGAAAAATATTAACTATTCACTTGAAAAGCTTACTATTAAGTATTGTGTATTTCAAAAAATCTTTTAAAATCAGTGGATTCATTGTATCTTATTAGTCATAATTATTCCTTATCAATCAGAATTCTTTATCAGTTGTAACTTTAAATATTGTTACAGGCTTAGATTATATTCTTCTGCTACTTCAAAGGTGAATATTGTAAAAACAGTACTTGTAGAGTATATCTGTTCTCTTCATGCATTCAGCTATGTCTGGCCCTTTAAGTAATAAATGCAAGTTCTGATATTTTTTTTTTTTTGCTTTTCTTATTGCTTATCCTATAGAGACAAGAATTTGATTCTATTTCCTCCAGTAAAGCCAAATCAGAATAGAACTTCTTACCACACAAGAAATAAGACCCTGACTGGTTCATGGTGTGACTCTCAAGAGAGGTATTTCAGGTGCCTAACTTGGAGCGTATTTGTATTATTTTTAATGCAGGAACAGAAGAAGAAAAGACTGGACTGTTGTTAAGATATGGAGCTCAGTTTTGCATATTCAAAGAAATATTTAGATTGAAAGCCTTCCTCAAGGCATGTCTGTCTGCAAAATTAAATTAGATTGCTTAGGACCTTGGCCAGTTGAGGTTTTGAAAATCTTAGATCTTCTAAAAATCATTCTGTGATGTCTCTGATCAACCCATCCCAGTGCTCAACCTGTCTTCCTGTAAAATGTTGCCTCCCTGTGTCTAATGGGCATTCCCTTCATTGCTCCGTCACCACTGTCCTGTCCTGTTGCTCTGCACCTCCCAGGAGAGCCCTGTCTCTGCCCCTGCTCCCTTTGTGGTACTGACAGGCTGTGATTCGATCCTTGCTGCATCTTCTCTCCCTTCTCCAGGTAAATCACATCCATCTGATGCAGCCTCTCCATGTGTGTATCAGATCTTCCAGCAGCCAAACCACCCCAGCAGCCATGCCCAGCTTGTTGAAGTTCCTCTGAATGTCATTGCCTCCCTAAAGTGTGTTATCTACTAAATCCCACATGGTATCATCTGTCAGTTTGCACACTGTCCCACTGTTGGTGGCGTTGACAAAGATGCTAAATAGCATCAGCACCAATGTTGACTCCTGAGAAATGGTTCCTAGTCTTGCAGTCCAGTCAAACCTGCTCTACCTTGTGGTCCATCCAACCCGTGAGTCATTATTTTGGCTATGAGGGAGACTGTGGTGAAAGCCTTGCTAAAGTCAAGGAGAGATACTGGCGCTGCTCTGCTGGTCAGGAAGGATTTGCTCTTGGTAAATCCATACTTGCTATTCCAAGCCAGCTAATTGCTTTTCATGAGCCTGGAAATGTTTTCTAGGATGATCTCCTTTATAAATTGGGTAGAGATTGAGGTGAGGCTCCATTGCAAGGCTGACCAGCACCTCCCAGCAGGTGACCAGACTTGTAATTCTGTGAATCTTCCTTTCTCTTTTTGGAAGATGGACACATTTAGCTGTTTTGGGTCACCGGAGAATTGTTAGCAGCTGGTTTATTAGCTAGCAGGGAGTGTTCCCAGTGGTGGCAGGCACTCTGCTCCACCAGTGGATGCATTGTCCTGTTTTCCATTTCTCCAGTTTACCTACATGTCTCTACCAAGCCTAAAAGAATGATGGATGGGAAGGATCAGACTCTTTATTAGTAGATTGAACAGATAATGGAAAACACTGAATTAAGATTATCACATACAGGAGCTGTTAATAATGGGAATAAACTACCAAGGGAAGTGGCTGAATAGCCATTTATTGTATTTCTCATATCAAAACTAGTACCTTCCTGGACCTTACGCATGAATCAATTCTCAGCAGTTAAGCTGACTACCAGAGAAAGCGAGGGGAGTCTTTTGTCTTGTCTTGCACTTGACTCTTATTTAATTGTTCCTTCTTAGTTAGTGTCTGTGGAGCCACCATTGCCATCATCTCCTCAGGGGGAGCCACTCTTCCCTAGGTTTGATATAATGGTAGAAAGAATCGAAAGAGTGAAAAAATAGTAATAGATTATCTCTTGCTATATCAGAAGAGAATGGAGAGATTTTGCTTTGTGAAAAACTTCTTTCATTTTGGGAGATATGGGATCAAAAGTGAAGTATTTTAGCAGGCTTTTTTTTTAATGGGAATAAGGCTTCATGTGATGTGTGTTTCATACACCTTTAGTGAACAGATGGGTAGTAATCGATTATGTGTACAATTTGGGCACTAAAGAAAATGTCATTTTTTCCCCCTGCTAGCCATTTATCTCTTTAATTCTTTGACAAAACAGAGGAAATGTAACTAAATGTTCTGTTTTAATTAAAATGAAATTAAATTTATTAGTCAGGGAAACTGTGTGCTGTTTATGTTCAGGGAACAGAACTAACATATGTCTCTGCTTCATTGTCACTATCTAGCATGAGGTTATTTCTTGTTGCTTATTTGGCCTGTGGAACAGGTCATACTAGTGATATTCTTCTTTTTTATTAATTCTAAAGAATTGTAGTGAACAGTAATAAATAAATGGCAAAAGAATAGGCTCGTTCTGAGAAGCATTCCAGTAGGTGTTGTTAAAAAAAAGTTCTAAATAAATAGCATTTGTGACATTTCCTGAATGTTGGCACGTAGTTGGCTGGTGTTCCTGGAGTGTTTCTTCAAGTGAAAACAAGGATAATAATAATAACCAGTTTGTTTCTTGACTTGCTTCCATTTCTGAAGTTATTGAATTGCCTGGCTAGAAGAGCATTGGGCAGGAAGGAGGGGACAGGGAGAGGAGCTTTTACCTGGGTGATGCCAGAGATTTATCTCCACTGGAATTCTAAAACCTCGAGTAAAATCTATTTTCTGCTTGTGCTAAGCACCCAGAGGAGACTGCACTAACTCCAGAGCAGGAAGGATGCTGTGCCTACACATCCCACTTCGTGGGGGAGAAGCGCCATGTGCTCATGTGCATTACAGACGGACCCTGAGGGCTGTGCTTTATGTTCTTTAGCCTTGTTTTCTCACTTGACACTTCTAACTGAAAATGTTACCAATCTAAGCATTCAGAATTTGGAAGTTTATCCTTTGTTTCCATTCTTCCTTCTTCAGAAATCTACTAAGATTTAACCTTTTTCCTGCTCCAATCAGAAATTTGGTTAATCCAGTTAATAGAAGCCTGGGGATTATGCATTAATTGACTCTACAACCCTGTACTAAACACAGTTGTCCCACAAACTGTAGGTGATGCAGCACCTAAGAGCTCTGCTAAACAGTTCAGTCATTTTCAACGATCAACTTTGGTGCTACATTAATGTTCAATGTAATTACAAAATAGAACTACTACAAACATAGTGCAAATTTGTCTCCTTGGGGCAAATAAAGCCAACAGCATCTTGGGCTTCATTAGGAGGAGTATCATCAGCAGGTGAAGGGAGGTGATCCATTTCCTCAGCCCTGGTAAGAGTCATCTGGAGTGCTGAGTTCAACTCTCTGTTCCCCAGTACTTCTGCACGTACTGGAGCAAGTCCAGTGAAGAGTCATGTAGCTTCCTGACACATCAGAACATCCATCGCATCAGGCAAAGCAGAGCTGGCACTTCTTGTTTACCTACATGTCTCTACCAAGCCTAAAAGAATGATGGATGGGAAGGATCAGACTCTTTATTAGTAGATTGAACAGATAATGGAAAACACTGAATTAAGATTATCACATACAGGAGCTGTTAATAATGGGAATAAACTACCAAGGGAAGTGGCTGAATAGCCATTTATTGTATTTCTCATATCAAAACTAGTACCTTCCTGGACCTTACGCATGAATCAATTCTCAGCAGTTAAGCTGACTACCAGAGAAAGCGAGGGGAGTCTTTTGTCTTGTCTTGCACTTGACTCTTATTTAATTGTTCCTTCTTAGTTAGTGTCTGTGGAGCCACCATTGCCATCATCTCCTCAGGGGGAGCCACTCTTCCCTAGGTTTGATATAATGGTAGAAAGAATCGAAAGAGTGAAAAAATAGTAATAGATTATCTCTTGCTATATCAGAAGAGAATGGAGAGATTTTGCTTTGTGAAAAACTTCTTTCATTTTGGGAGATATGGGATCAAAAGTGAAGTATTTTAGCAGGCTTTTTTTTTAATGGGAATAAGGCTTCATGTGATGTGTGTTTCATACACCTTTAGTGAACAGATGGGTAGTAATCGATTATGTGTACAATTTGGGCACTAAAGAAAATGTCATTTTTTCCCCCTGCTAGCCATTTATCTCTTTAATTCTTTGACAAAACAGAGGAAATGTAACTAAATGTTCTGTTTTAATTAAAATGAAATTAAATTTATTAGTCAGGGAAACTGTGTGCTGTTTATGTTCAGGGAACAGAACTAACATATGTCTCTGCTTCATTGTCACTATCTAGCATGAGGTTATTTCTTGTTGCTTATTTGGCCTGTGGAACAGGTCATACTAGTGATATTCTTCTTTTTTATTAATTCTAAAGAATTGTAGTGAACAGTAATAAATAAATGGCAAAAGAATAGGCTCGTTCTGAGAAGCATTCCAGTAGGTGTTGTTAAAAAAAAGTTCTAAATAAATAGCATTTGTGACATTTCCTGAATGTTGGCACGTAGTTGGCTGGTGTTCCTGGAGTGTTTCTTCAAGTGAAAACAAGGATAATAATAATAACCAGTTTGTTTCTTGACTTGCTTCCATTTCTGAAGTTATTGAATTGCCTGGCTAGAAGAGCATTGGGCAGGAAGGAGGGGACAGGGAGAGGAGCTTTTACCTGGGTGATGCCAGAGATTTATCTCCACTGGAATTCTAAAACCTCGAGTAAAATCTATTTTCTGCTTGTGCTAAGCACCCAGAGGAGACTGCACTAACTCCAGAGCAGGAAGGATGCTGTGCCTACACATCCCACTTCGTGGGGGAGAAGCGCCATGTGCTCATGTGCATTACAGACGGACCCTGAGGGCTGTGCTTTATGTTCTTTAGCCTTGTTTTCTCACTTGACACTTCTAACTGAAAATGTTACCAATCTAAGCATTCAGAATTTGGAAGTTTATCCTTTGTTTCCATTCTTCCTTCTTCAGAAATCTACTAAGATTTAACCTTTTTCCTGCTCCAATCAGAAATTTGGTTAATCCAGTTAATAGAAGCCTGGGGATTATGCATTAATTGACTCTACAACCCTGTACTAAACACAGTTGTCCCACAAACTGTAGGTGATGCAGCACCTAAGAGCTCTGCTAAACAGTTCAGTCATTTTCAACGATCAACTTTGGTGCTACATTAATGTTCAATGTAATTACAAAATAGAACTACTACAAACATAGTGCAAATTTGTCTCCTTGGGGCAAATAAAGCCAACAGCATCTTGGGCTTCATTAGGAGGAGTATCATCAGCAGGTGAAGGGAGGTGATCCATTTCCTCAGCCCTGGTAAGAGTCATCTGGAGTGCTGAGTTCAACTCTCTGTTCCCCAGTACTTCTGCACGTACTGGAGCAAGTCCAGTGAAGAGTCATGTAGCTTCCTGACACATCAGAACATCCATCGCATCAGGCAAAGCAGAGCTGGCACTTCTTGGCCTAGAGAAGAAAGACTCTGGGAAGGTCTTAGCAGTATTTTTACATACATGATGAAGAGGCTAAAGAAAAGGAAGCCAGACCCTTCTCGATGGTGCCCACTGACAGGGTATGAAGCAATGAGCCCACACCATTATATTTAAACAGTTTTGCAAGGAGCAAAACAGCATCTGGGCACATCTTCATAGTGACAAGAATGGGTATGAAATAGCCAGCATGACATGTAGATGCAGTCCAGGGGAGGCATGGAAGATTCCTAAGTTCCAATGAAGAGTCTATATCAGAAATAACCATTTTCCCTTAACATAGCTTCAGCATGTTTCAGCATTATTGTTTCAATGGGAAGGATACTTTCACTTCAATAGAAATTTCTTCATCATCTTGTAACATTTTGGAGTACTCTTTTTTTAATCTGCTGTTAGCCTACTCAATTTCTTTTTTCTTAGTAAAGACAAAAAGTGCATAATATGGCCCAGAAATCCTGTTCTTTAGGATGATATTAGGGAAATCTGTCTTCAGAATATCCCAGGAGGTTTTGCTTGTTTGTATTTACCCACCTCTAAGCAAAAATGCATTAAAACTCCTGTTACAGTGGGGAAGAAGGCTGTATCTCATTACCAGGTGTGAGCCATCAAATCCCACCAAATAGGAACGTTCATCATTTGAAATTGTCAACTTTGTAAATGTTGTATAAAATTAGATTATCTAAATAACCATTTGCAATGATCCAGTGATAAACCTTGACCTGTAAGGATTTAATATCAGCCTGTGAATTAAAAAAACTCCAAGATTATTTTGCCTATATTAGTTTCAGAAATATGAGGAAGTTTTAACTTGCAGAAATGCCATCTTATTGTATGTAAGCTTTATATAGTTAAGAGGAAGCATCCTATTTTACCATGGTCACTGCATGATATAGTTACAGGATTATAGTGCTTTTCTAGGAAACATCCCAATTAAGCATGTTTCTCAATGAATGGTGTCTGTTACATACGTTAGTGTGGAATTCCAGAGGATGAAATGAAAGGACAGAAAGATCTGCTGACACATGAGTCCATCAATTCATTGTCTTTATCTGATTCTACTTTCTTGTCTTTCCCTTGGTGTTGTGATGTGGAGATTGAGAAATTAAAACACCACACTATCCTTTTGTTGCCTTTTCTAGATTTTCTGTGTTCCCCTGCATTTTGAGAGGGACTGATGTGCTCAGAATTTTACGGTATAGGTAGCAAAATGCCAGGTATTGTGTTGTTTTCTCTAAGTCCTGACAGAATGCATTTCCTTGTCATTTCATGCAATACTAAAGGCAGATGACTACATTATCTAAAGTTTTCTGGCAACTGTTATTGGCATCATGTATCTAGGAACAGCTGTTGTTGTTTTATTAGAAAATACTCCAGTGATGCTTAGTGTAGAAGGAGCCAAGGCAGTATCAACAGCATTGCCATTCCCTCTCCCATTAGTATTGTGTAGAATTGGCTAACCTGAATTAATTTTTTCTTTTAATAGACTACTTTAATTTTTTTAGAGGAAATACATGACTTAAAGAATATTCAGAGAGACCATATGCAGAATGAATAGCCTTAATCCCATTCTTTATGAATATCTGTGCACATTACCAGATTTTAAAAAACAAAGCATATATTGTAGGCATGGTCTGTGAATCCTGCAGAGCATTTCCATCAGGAACATAAAGATGGCTCAGTTGTCTGTTCGTTCACTAGACAGAGATAAAAATTTCAGATACCATTTTGTATGAAAAAAAAATAATTATTTGGATAAAAATGAAAATTATGACTGCTGTAATTCATTTTAATATCATTTTCTAATAGAAATCAAAACATAGAAAAGCAACTATATTTTGAGTGCATTTGACTTCAAAATTATTTTGCATTTTTAATGTTTTAATACTTTTAAGTCCTCGTCTACGCATACAAAGAGCAGTGATATGGTGTGTCAGTTCTGTCCAATTGCAATGCAGCATCAAATGATACACATGATTTATATATTCTACTTGTCAGATTTTACTTCTAAACTCTTTAGGACGAATTGTTAATTGCACTTATTGAAATAGCTCTACATGAGAGTTCTAAAGATTTGCCATTAGTGGATCAGATACAGATCAGATGAACTTTTAAGAAAGTTAATATCTACATATACTAGTAATTGTAAAAATATTTTTTTAATAACTGTGTGAATAAAACATTTATATCATAAGATGATAATATCTTAAGGGGGCCTACAAGAAAGCTGGGAAGGGACTTCTAAGCTGTTGGGCAGTGCCAGGACTGGAGGAAATGGATTAAAACTAGAGCTGAGTGGATTCAGATGAGACATGAGGAAGAATTTCTTCCCCATGAGGGTGGTGAGACACTGACACAGGGTGCCCGGAGAGGTGGGGGAAGACCCATCCTTGGAAGTTTTGAAGGCCAGGCTGGATGGGGCTCTGAGCAACCTGCTCTAGTGGGAGGTGTCCCTGCCATGGCAGGGGGGTTGGAACTGGATGATCTTTAAGGTCCCTTCCAACCCTGACAATTCTATGGTTCTGTGATTCTAAGACCAGTAGCAATTCCAAACCCAGCTGGACATGTTCCTGTGTGAGCTGATCTAGGTGACCTTGCTCTAGCAGGGGGCTGGACTTTAAGATCCCTTCCAACACCTAACATTCTGTGATTCTGCGATTGGAAGGAGTGTAATTTTTTGTAGGGATTATCATAGTTTTTAGGCATATTGCTGGGACTGGTTCTTATGCACTGCAGCTAAGAACAAAAAATAATTATTTAACCTAGTAAAAAAACCAACAAAACACAAATAAACAACAAGAACAATAACCAAACAAACCGAAGAAGCAGTTATGTGGCCAATGACCTGGATGAGGGGGTAGAGAGCACCTTCAGCAAGTTTGCTGATGACACCAAACTGGGAGGAGTGGCTGACAGAGCAACAGGCTGTGCTGCCATCCAGAGAGACCTGGACAGGCTGGAGAGCTGGGCAGGGAGAAATTGAATGCAATTTAA
>JANHGL010005636.1:11881-35328 GCA_024611195.1 Ceyx melanurus | reverse complement strand
TCATAAGGGAGATGCTCCACTCCCCTAATCATCTTGGTGGCCCTGCGTTGGACTCTCTCCAGCAAATCTCTATCTTTCCTGAACTGGGGTGTCCAAAACTGGACACAGTACTTGAGGTGGTGTCTCACCAGTGCAGAGTAGAGGGGGAGGAGAACCTCTCTATTGTATTACTTATTCAGTGGATCCCATGACCATGGTTTTCTTCAGATTGATTTAATTTTGTCTTGACTATGTCAGTTGTGTTATCATCAATAATTTGTATATGGACAACCTGCAATAAAGAACCAGGAAGGCACAAGGAATAGAAATGATGGTGAAAATTGAATAATGAATCTGAATGATTGCTCTATAAAGAATTTTTCTACTTACACTATGGATTTGAGGGACATAAGTATTTTTTTTTTCTTTCATCATAGCATCTACAGGGTTCTGATGACAAGAAAATTAGCCATTTAAAAAATGGGTTTTTTTAATTGTGGGTTAGATTAATTTCATTCAGCTCAGTTGACAGCTTTTGTAATAACAAAGATTTATATTTTTTTTTGTAAGCAGATGCTCTTCACTGAAGTCATCTTAAGATCAACTTGACCAGAGTTAGAATTGAGCTGTCTTATGTCTCTGATAGAAATGTTTACCATTTTCTTGCAATTGGCTGTTTCAGTGACAACTGATGGAAAAGGTTATTAAATACTTCGGCCCTTTCTCAGCATTCTTTCTGTCAATAGCCTTTCCTCTCTATTGAATGGCAGGTCAATATTTTCTTTGTCTATCTTTCACCCCTAGTGTATTTACAAGAGGTTTTTCATGTTAGTCTTGTTTCTTTTTCTTATTTACATTCTATAATGTGTGTTGTTTTTTTCTTATTTTGTTACTTTATGTTCTTTTCTACTATATTCTATAGAATGTAGTAGAAAAGAATAGTCCACCTATATTCTGTAAGATCAATAAAAGCACTGATTTAGTAGAATTCCAACCTTTCTCTTCTTTGGAAAAAATTAACTTTGACCTTCTCCTAACTTCTTTTCTCTTTTTCCATTGATTCATGCAAATTTGTGTGCCTTCTTGATGAAGTTATATGCTTTATTTTGCTGTTTATCTCTCCCTTTTAAAAGGAATGTGAATTCTGTAAATTGATTTTCAGTCCCACACAAGTTACTTTTCAATGTTCATCATAATCTCAACCAGCTTGGGGTTAATATCCAGTCTAGAGAAGCCCTTCTTCCAGTTCCTTTTTCTACCTCTTGTTCAACTATAGGTACAAAATATAATTGGTACTGTGTAATCTTTAAAAATATATATAGTATTTTTTAAAAACCATTAATCATTTTGAAGACTTTGCTGGCTGTTATGCCTTTTCTTGTAGTCCTTTCTCAACATCTTTCCTGTTATTTAACGTGCAGCATTTCTACAAACCGTTGTGCTTTGCTTTGCTTGGCGTAGCTAACAATTGTCTGGGAAAAATCTTGATCCACTTGATCACACCAGTGTTTATGTTAATTTATTTTTTATTTCATTTATTTTCATTTTATTATTATAATGTGTTCAAAGTGCATTGCTGTATCCTGAGAGCAGGCCTGTACAGTTTTATATCAAGGATTCTTCCAGTTAGGGATTTACTACCATTGAAAATGACAGCAGTTAACAGCCTTAGCAGCAGTGGTGGTAACAGCTGTCAGGTGTGCGCTGAATCATGAATCCTATTTTATGAAAGTCTGGCCAGCATAACTGTTTAGAAACTGCCAGAAATGGTCTATCAAAATTTTTGATAGTCATGAAAAAGTTATTATCTTTGGCGTATATAACATATTTTATAGAGGTCTCAGTAGCAGAAAAACACTTTTTTTCTAGTGCCTCTCAGGAGCATACCTTAGTGTAGAAATCATTAGAGACTTTTGTGAAAATTCTCTGTACTGAGCTGTACTCCAGCAGCAGTGAAAATAATCTGCTTCCCCCCCTCTAGTTTGAATGTAAATGTAGTGTGCCTGTAATCGCATCCACTGATTGATACCAAAGTTGGGTTATCGAAATAGTATTGCCTTTGGTAATAGTGCAAGTCTCTATTCTGTATTCCGGTAATGTCGCAACTTTAACGTGCTATGAGAAAGATAGAATGTTTCATTCCTTTTGGCTTTACTACCAGTGTTGCTGATTTCCATGGGTATTAATTCTTATCTGTCCACTGGGAAACAGAAAAAAGTGTGTCAAGTGCGCATTTGACGTGGACCACTAGACAGTCATCAGATGTCCTGCATGAATCTACATTTCTCTTTTTAGTAGAAGTTTCATCCTTGCTCAAACATTTATAGTTTGTGCCTGTACCATTAGCTAGTAGTTGGTTTTCAAACATGATAGAAACCATTTGGCTTGCACTGTGAGTTACTGACAATGCTACGAGAAATGAAAGTGGCGAGTTGTATTGCCAGTGCTCCTTAAATGCCTTTAATCAACAACTCTGACGTCTGTGTATGCAAGCAGTGGATCATTGCATAAAAGAGGAATTATCTGAGAGAATTAGATATTTTTGCAAAATCAGAGATATGTATTTAATGCATTTTTTCCTTTTGGAAGTGCCTGTATTCAGTAAGCAGTTACAGCAATGCTTAGATAATACTGTAGATGCCCTTTGAAATGCTCTTTGCATGGGGATTTTATGGTTAATTACTGGTGTTGGTTTATTTGTGTGTTCTTTAGAGAATAATAATTAAGAAGATTCAAAGGTGTTGACAGCTGCGTTGCCTGTGTGCTGACTGCAACAGCTAGTTTTTGAAATTTGCAGACCAAATATGTCCTAAAAATATTACGGTAATTTGCTTTCAGTAATATTACTTCCTGCTAATGTTTGTAATTTCAGAACTGTATACAAAGTAGGGAGTGATGAGAAAGCAATTTATTATATCTGGTAAAGTATGTTTTTTATGTTTACAATATGTACTTCAAGAGTTGCATTCTTATAAAATAATATTAAACATTAATTTATTTACAGTTGTGCAGGGAAGAAGATCATAGAGATTAGAGAGTGGTTGTACAGAATGCTTTCAGAAATGTTCTAGGTACATGTCACATTTTATCAAAGGTTTTAAATTTCTGACAGTTTAAGTTTTTTTCATTGCAGATTTCATTAGCTATTAAAGCAGATGTATTTAGCCATTCTATTAACTGCAGATATCTCTGCACTTTTCCTATTTTTGTAGGTCTGTTATTTGATCTGACACTGTGAATCTTAAGTAATCTAAAAAGCCATTCTCAATGCTTTCAAAAAACGTGACTCCTTTAATTCATTTCATATTGCGACAAAAAAAAATGCTTCTAAAATCAGAAGTTGAATTTGAAAATTCTAGTCTCTGAAATTATAATCTTGTATTTTGGATTTTGTCATCTTGTAGTAGTGCAAGTACTTACCATTTCTTTTATCAGCTTAGGTATTTCAAGTTTGAGGAAGGAAAAAGGGGCATAAATGTTCTCGTTTTTTCTGTTTCTTCTGAATTTGCTACTTGTTCTTGGTTCATAGAAGAAGAATGCCTATGACCTTAGCCCTGCAGTAGTAAGTAATACACCTCTCTAGAAGTAGTACAGAATTCTCCTCTTTGACTGGATGTCCCTGTCAGTCACCTCTCTTCCACTGTCTTTTAGTGATTGAAGGTTTTATCTCTCTAGAAGAACCTGTTTGAAATTTTCCTTATAAAATTCTGAGATTCAAGTGGTATAATTAAAAGAGGAATTTATTAACAGCACAGAAGCTGCTCTAGATTAGAAGAAATGTTTTGCATAGTATATCTAGCTTGACACTCTGTGAAGCTCATCTAGATAGGTGTCCCTACAGTTTAGTTACAGTGAGTAAAAATAACCTACACTTATAGAAAATATTTTTTTTTTTCTCATCAGACTTTCTTTTTAGGCAGGAATTTTCTTGTCAGGGACTCAGGCTTTATTATCTTCCTCTATTCTGCTCCTTTACATTTGTGACCTTTTATGTTATATCAAGTCACTGTAAGTGTATTTATGCCTTCCAAAGACAGGTCACCCTGTTCCTGATGACAGATTTCAACTTCCTTTAGAGACTCTTGTTCAAAGTAATTAAATGGATTATAAATTGGCATCTGGTCATGTCTACAATCTGGGTTGTCTGCAAAGTGCGTATATATCTCTGATCTAGGTGTTCTTGAACATTCTGTGATTCTGTGATCAGTGAGTGAGGGAATGCTTTAGCAGAGACAACTGTTGATCAAACCCTTGCTGCTAAATGATAGCATTTTTGATGACATTATTCACTATTGCCAATAAGACTGATTTTCTTTGACAGCAAGATGTCACTGAAAATAACATGTTCAGGAGAGCTGTTGCTATTTTTTTTTTTCATTCCAGTAATGGATTAAAGACAACCAGATATAGTGGGATGTTACAGGACCTTTCAATACTTTTTTTTGTCTTCCTATTTCTACCACAATGGCTTCAGGAAGAATGCAGAGTGATGTTATTCCACTAAACCCATGGAAGAATTATGAACAGTATGGAATGGGATATTTCTTAAAGGAAAGACTTAAGGTGTTCTTAAGTATCCTATCTATCTATCTATCTATCTATCTATCTATCTATCTATCTATCTATCTATCTATCTATCTCTTGTTTGTTAGATGCATGGTGTTACGATCGCCTCACTAAGTTCCAAGATGCACCTAAGCCTTACTTATTTTATATCTCAAGGTACAGTTTCCTGTTGAAAATTTTTAGTTATTTATATGTAAATAAGTAAGTTTTCTGTAATTGCTACTAGAATAGCCTACTTTCAGCACAGTAATCTAAATTGCACTATTTTTAATTCCTTTTCTGTTTCTAATGGCATTTGAGGGCAAAACAGTTTGATCCATCTGGCAACATTACTTTCCTGTGTAGTAATAGAGAAGAAAAGAAACTTTGTTTAGAGGACTAAATACAGCTGTATTTTAATAGCATACAGTGTTAGACATGGTACAACAACTGAGTAGGGAGCAGAAAATAACATTTTAAATACAAATAATAAAAGGATTTAAACTGTTTGCTTCAAGCAAGCATAGCAAAATTTTTAAAATTGAGATGAGAGACCAAGAACAGTACATCAGACAGATAAGTAACTTTGGAATGTAATATTTTTGTGTTTAGCTCAAAGTCGTTATCTTCCACCACAGAAATAAACTAAAAGCTATTCAGATTCAGTGAAGAACTTTCACCTGCTTTGCTGGAGTTAAATTAAGGCTATGTAGAGGATATATGTGCTGCTACAAACAGGAAAGTAATGTTACACCCAGAGAATGCCTACACTGAATGGGAAGAAATGCCTGCTCAAAAATAAATTACATTGATTTAAATTCCATTGATATTTAAATAAATTTATTTAAATCAGTGCAAGTTTCTTCATGTAGACATTTGAATTCTTTACAACCAATATATAGCAAATGAGTTTAAAATGTGGTCGTTTTCCAATTTCTGTGATTTATCTATAGATACTACAGTGCGTTTGTGTATACAGTTGGGAAGTTATGGACAAGTCAACTATATTCCTCTAGGAAGGCCTGAAAAATAGTTTTGAGAGAGTAGACAGAGTGTAACAAGGAAACAGTTTCAGGTCTCAGAATAGACATAACATAATAGACATAATAATAGAGTAGGCCAGTTAAGGAGACCTGTATTTACAGATAGTACCATGCAAAAAGACATTTTATTTAGTCACTTCAAGTTGTTTTATTGGTCTGGTCTAAGATCTCTCTTTTAGAACTGTTAGTGGACTTGGTGACTTTCAGTTTATGAGAGAATAATCTGCAAAGTCAGCAGCAAAGAGACCAAGTTATTAAATACTTCATGCATATGCTATATCAGGGTGGAAAAGCCATGTTATTGCTAATAGTGGAACCTCACACCTTGAAGAGTGGAAAAGTTGAGTTTTACCTGGAATATATTGAGAGTATTCTCTGGTGGAAAAGCATGGGAAATTTATTGAGAAATGATTGCCTGAATGTAGTTTGCAATGCTGATATCTTGTGTATATAGGTTCATTCATGTTTATATTAACCTATTACAAGCTTAGGTACTGAATGTTGTCTATACAGCCTCTAAAGGAACAGTGCAGATTCCTGTCGAGGGTAATTCAGAGCTTCTCAGCTAGATATCGAAGAGACTTGACAGTGAGATAGTATCCCTGAAGGTCTGGATATCACATCTCAAAAAGTGATACAAAATGTCTCATTTGATGTTCATTGTCATTCATGAAGTTTTCATGAGCTCTTACATATTTTAGTGAATGTTCATGCAGTGTGGTCAGTGAAGAAGTGTGAAGTATTCATGAACATGCATGCATATTTAATAACTACTCTCAAGGGTATCTTCCCTTTCTGGTAATTGGTGTTTCACATTCCAGCTCCTGTACTTGTGAAACAAATTGTGACATATTGGGCAGTCAGAGAGACTGCACAAGAGATAGTTCTGGAGGCTGGAAAGATGCTTGGCATTTCAAACTCAGAAACATTCCTGATCCTTTCTGAATAGTGCACAGCCAAACTTTTATTAGACTTTTATCCATGGCAGACATTTTCCTGTCATCAACCTGGTAACTACCTTCTGTTCTTTCTCCCACAGAAGCCTTCTTAGCTAGAAGGATCCTGTGGGTTAGCTGTCTTGTGCCAAACACCTATACAATCTGGCATTAGAACTAGTTTAGTATGGCCAAGCAGACTTATTTTAGGTTAAGAAGTGATTTTTCAATAGTATAAAGCCAACCTGTTGCCCTGACATTGCCACTCTTTTTGATTTAATGAGAAAGCAATGCCATAAAGATTACTAGAAAGTGCTCTTTGACACCAATTTTGACTTTGGATACTTTTGTAGTATAAAATAAATTAAAGCTACTTTCAAACAATCCCACATTAAGAGAATGAAAATATAATGCACAATCGTGCATTATAGCCTACCCTTCCCACAAGAATGTAATGAAAGAACTGGCTTTACATACAGATTATTGTGGTGGGATTGTTAGGAAAATAATAAAAATCACTTGTCTTAAAGATGTTCTACTATAGCAGCAGTTCACATGCCACTATTTACCAATAGGAACCTGAAAACATTATTCTGACTAGGAAAATTTTGTTCATTATATCAGCAGTTGGAGCCATTTTCTGTAATTACTTATCTTCCAGTGTTGTTTAGGTTCCAAAGGGAGACTTGCAATGCTTGATAAATCTTAAAGAGAAGTGACAACATGGCTTGAAATGGTACCTTAGAGAAAAAGCTGCTGTATCATGACTATGGGACATGGTTCAGAAATATTTTTCTTCTCCTTCCCTATGTTGCCATAAATTTTATTAAAAAAAACCAACCAAACAAATTATATTGATTGTATTAAATACTTTGAAATTTTAAGCATGAATATGTATTTTTAAATATATCAGAAGCAGGATACCACTTTAATAAACACTTGATATTATTTTTTTTCCTCTGTCAACTTTGTGCATGATAGAGAGAGAAATTAAACCAATATTTTTCCTTTTGTATGATGTGTTCATTTACTAGGACAAATCCTTTTTTTCTCTACAGAAGCACATATGGCATAAAGAAGCAAAATAAATCTGGTTCCCTGTTGTAGAACAGAACAGGATGTGGAAAGCTTATGTTCTAGTATAAAAGGACTGCAGCCTTTCACATTAGGGACATATGCTTGAAGGGGATCCATCTGTACTTCCATGCAGACACGTTATTGGGGCTCTCTGACTGCACTGGGCAGGAGCCAAGGCTGCTGCTGCTGTCAGGGACTCCAGCCACCTCCCAGCAAGTGCTTGGAGTAAGCAGTTTCTGCACCCCACTGAAGGCCCCTTTGTCAGATCAACAAGTTCTTCAAATTGATGCTTAGTTCACTCTATGTTTTCAGATATTATTTCAGAGATTAAAATTCGTCCTCAGAAACTTCCTGTGAAAAAGTCATAATATCCATTTGTGATATGAGCTCCAATACCTCCCAGCAATATATTTACATTGGTGAAATTTGAACCTATTTTAATAGAGAATTTTAATGGAAACAGAACAGAATTGTTAGTTTGGTGTGCAGTTGTAATATATCATCTGAGCTGAATAGCATGCGCAATGCAGAGCTTTAAACTGAAGAGTCAGGTAAATAGCAAGCAGGAACAGTTTTGACTCTAGAAATTCTCTGGCCTTAAACCAGTGTACTTATCAATATATGATTAACACTTAATTTAAATATAGAATGATTGGACTCTGGGTGAATAGAAAAGAGAGATTCAAATTCAAAAACTACTAAAGTACATAAAATAACTGCCATTCATTGATTGTAATTGTCTTTGATTAAGGACCTTTTGAGGTAGTTTGACTCAAATTCAAAGCACATAGTTGTTGATTTAATATCACTTTTAGTCACAGAGAGAAGGAGGTTTAAGTTTCTTTTTACCAGCTCATCCTTCTTTTATTTAATTCTCTGTTCATTTTTCTTGCCCATGGTGTCATTATGACACCTGAGCAATTACAGTAGCAGAGCAGTTGTAGTAACATAGGAAAATAAATTTAATCATATTTGTATGTAAACTGCAGAACTGACACACCTTATTTGGACTAGCTGCTTCCTTGCTGTTTTCCAAGTGTTGGTAACATACTTCTATGTATTATCAGACTTACACAGCTGAGGATGGTATGGATTAAACTTTCCCAGAGTATAGTAATAGTATGAGATGGCTCTTACACTGCGCTGAAATAAATATTTTCATTACTTCCTTAAAAGAAATGCATTTGGTTCCCTGAAGGCTACAATGTGAGCTGTCTTTAGAAGTCTTTACGACATGGAAGAATTCTTCTTCATAGTGAAATATTTTTGCCCTTCTATTTGTCAGTTTCCATCCTATGACACTGTTAATGCCAATAGGAATGACTTTTTTCTCAGGGCCAAAATCATTCTTCAACACTGATTTCATTCTGAAGACCCAACAGCTTACTATATACATAGTCACAATCTGTGCTATTTTAAAAGCTCTTTATTGCTTAATACTGCCTTGTTCTTAGAGTCATGAGGACACTAACACAGGCATACACCTCAGCTACATTCCCATTCCATTTTGGCCATGTCCTAATTTCCCTGGAAAGGAAACCTGTGTGCCTGTGCCAGAGGAGACATGTGCATGTCTTCAGTTGTAGACAATCAGGAGACCAGAACTTCAGGTCCATTGCAGGGGGATCCTTGCCTGCTCTAGACCTGATGGTCAGGACCTGTCAGACTTGATCAGAATCCCAGAAGGTGTAGTGAGCATGCCAAATACACCTGTCTCTGTGTCTGATGATAAATCAGAAAATAATAAACTCTTCAAACACCGAAGAGAAGAAAAATACATCTATAGTGTAGGCTAGGAACATTGTTTCCTGCCTGATTTTAGGAAAAGCAAAAGCAGATTCATATGCTGAAAGTTGCCCTCAATTCCAGCATTGTCTGGATTCCTTCACAGAGAAACTCTGAAATCAAATAGTCATTACCTCTGTGTCTATATATATTTTCTTTATTCAAGGTACTGTATACATGTATATATGATGTAACACAGCAAACACACATTTACTAAACTTTTTTAGTAATGTTGCTCAGCTCACTCTGTGGTTTTGAACAGAACAGTATAAAGCTGACCAAAGTAGGCAGCTCAGAATTCACCTAGGCCAGAGGTATCTTCCAGAGAGAAGATACCAGTGATTTTTCTCCCTTTCTCTTAGTAAAGGAAGTCTGTTAAGAACTAGCAGAGAGAATCAGGATGCTGCTTTTTTTCGTAATGAGCATCTAAAGGCCCACTTAGAAATCTCTGTAGGTTATAGATTGACCGCTTCCATCAGAGAGCTAGCTGGATCCATGACTTACTGAATGTTTAAAGAAAAATACAATCTGACAGAGAATCATTTAGTTAAGTATTGAGTCTATCACATCAAATAAAAAGTTCTGCAAGTCCTCTACAAGATTTGTTCATAAATAGAGAAATAATTCTGGAAAAAAAAATCAAATACTGTCACTGATAAAATACTTCAAGCTACTAAAATTATTGTAGTGCTACAATTATGATATAGGTTCATATCATGCTTTATCTATATTTCCTGGGCTTTGGGAACAGTAGTTAACATTGGATGTGTCAAGTTTTTTCTTTAAACTCCAGGAAAATTTAAATAAATTTAAAATAAGTGATTTTATTTCTATTTTACCTAGGCATTCACTTAGAAATATATAGTTATCCTAAGAAAAAAAGCTTAGTGTTCCTCATTTATAATGTGAATAGAATTAATAGAACTAAGCAGGTGAAATAAATTACAGAATCACAGAATGTTAGGGGTTGGAAGGGACCTAGAAGATCATCTAGTTGAACCCCCCTGCCAGAGCAGGATCACCTAGACCAAGTCACCCAGGAACAGATCTAGGCAGGTCTTAAGTTTCTCCAGAGATGGAGACTCCACAACTTCCCTGGGCAGCCTGTTCCAGAGCTCTGTCACCCTCACTGTGAAAAATTTTTTCCTTGTGTTTACCCAAAACCTCTTGTGCTCCAACTTCTATGAATTTTATGAATTGACATTTAAATAACTGTCCAAGGGACCATGGGTTTAGTAGTCTTCTGTTTGCAGCAGTTTTGATCAAACTTGGATCTGACAAGTGTAAAAATAAATGGAATCTCTAAATGGGAAAAGTCTGTTATTTAATACTGTGATGCAACGTAGTCTTGTAGTAACTGTAGTCATTTCTATATGTTTAGGTTGGCTATCCTTTCAATTTGTTGTATTATTCTAGTTGAAAAGAGCAACTCAGACTGTGTACTTTATCTAAACATGCATTTTTTTAGCAATTTCTGTGTGTATGTAAATGTAGTGTTTGTAAGAGAATATTTATGACACTGATGGCTGTATTTCTCTATTCATAGCATGATTAATGCTGGATTGCGTGTATGTTTGCTTGATCCATTGAATTCATCCTTCAGGGTGGTTTACTTTCTGCAAGTAACTTATTGATAACCTTTCTGATAGAGCATCAAATACTTCTTTGTTATATTAACTTGTCCTAGAGGAACCATATGCATAAATACCAACTTTGTCACTTTGTCACTTTTTTTGTCTGCTAGTATGATCACTTTGTCAAATTACTACTACTGTCTACTGATAGCATAAGGGAGTAAAGTTGGAATTTGTGTGATTTCAGCTTTTGTAACCTTTTTGTGACTGTGGCCAGGGAATAAAATTGCTGTCAGTCTTGCATGTAACATTCACTTGTGATAGACTGAATTAATATAGCAGACCTGTTATAGCATGTTATTTTTTATATGTGATCCCATACAACATATGCTACAAATTCCTAATCCTGGAAGTAAAATTGTGTTAATCAGTATATAAACTGTAGGAAAAGATCAAGGATGTAATCAAGAGGAGGCTGGAGTAGGGTTAGTAGCTGATAAAAAAGAGCCACACTGACAAGTGTAAACATATCACTAGGTGACATTGATTACAATACACCACCTGTGTTTTAGTATTAATGTCTGCATACATTACATTTGTATAATTCATGTCAATTTCCTCCAGATTGAAAACTGCCACGGCAGATGATGAAATATGGAAGTTTCAGCATAAATATTGAAAAGTAACAACAACAATATCCAGTCAAATCGCATTGAAGGATAGTATCAGTAAAAGCAAACTGTTAACATCAAGGTTGGTTTTGTGTAGAAATTACTTCTGTTAGGCTCCAAAAAACCCATTATTTTAGACAGTGTTATTGGTTTCCTTTAGTAGGGCCATATTAATCATAATTGCTTAGTTGCCAAGAAACAAGTAGGAGTGAGAACTTCCTTGGTAAATTCCAAAGGATGCTCTCGCATATTTAAAAATGACTGCTTGGGAGAGGAAATGTCAGTAATTAAAATAGTAGGTAACAATCTGTTTGCTCATAATATATTGCTATATACTTTTTTTTTCTTTCCCCAAAGACTTAAGTTCAAAGTCAGGACCAGAAAGCACCATTGTTGTCACACACCATGTTTTTATTTTCTTCTTTAGTTGATGCTGTTTTAATTATTATTTTTTTAATGAGTAAAAAAGAAAAGTTTGATGAAAATGTTTACAGAATTTTGTCATATTTGTTGTTTGCAGGACTATGTTCAGCTGTGTTGTGTTTAAGCTACTGGTGAGTGTTCATTCTCAGGGGAGTTTGATTTCACTGGGCAGACAAGTACAATTGTTCATCAACATTGATAAAGGTTTTGCAGTTTGCCAATGTGATTAGATTACAGGAAGATACTACAGCTAATTCTGTGCCTTAGAGTATTTTAGTTTACCATGTCATAAATCAACAGTGTCTAAAAATATGTGGGAAATGCATAGTGGTGACTCAGGAGTGACAGTTGTATCAAGTTCATTATTTGCGTGTTTGCTACGTGAGATGCCAGCTGTATAAAACTTGCTTCCACTTCTTGAAATGGAGAATGTTTCAGCTGATTTTCACTTATTTGAGAATCCAGCAGATGAACTACTATATGATGAAATAACTGGATATTCTTCCTTAAGTTCCTGTCTGAATAGAGCATTTAGGGAAGCAGAAATTGTGCTCATCAAATAACATATTATCTGCATTTCCAAGGAAGTGATTAGAATAAATGCAATTTGGTACCATCACAGAGTGTGTTCATCAGTAATGTACTGGCATTTCTAGGACAAAAGTATGAAGTTCTCTGTCTATAGATTTGGGAAAAGCAGGCCAAAACAGACCCTTTCCCTCAAGAAAATCTATCTTCAGCTATCTCCTGCATGAACAATATATGCTTACAAAAAAGTCTGCAGTTTTATCCTATAAATGGTTCAGTTTTTTGCCTTTTCATATCTGGAGGTCTTCTTTGGGAATGATTATAGCATTTGTCTAATGCCAGGCTCAGTTTATTCATGGTAAATTTATGGTCATCATGTGTCCAATGTGTCAACATTTACCTTCTAATATTCATTTGAATCCTCTTAAGTAAGTGTAACCAGGACACTGACATGTGCCCTGGTTACACATGTCCTGGAACCCATAATTCTTATCTTTCAATGGGTTAGCTCAGTGATTTCCTGCTTTTTAAAAATGTAAAAGCTTTTTATGATTTTCTGATGAAGTGTAGATCCTGGAATAGTGCTTCTAATCTATTGAAAATAGACCTGCATTTCACTGTCACCTTGCACAGACTTAAAACAGTCTGCAGAACACATTCCCTCTCCCCATCTGTTCCTTCACCCCTACTGCTGTCCCAGTTAAGACACAAGGTTTCACAAATTACTTGCATATACCATCTGTATCGTTAAAAGGTTTCACCTGTTACTGTTCATACCCAAGATCCATGTGTAGGAGAGACCTGCTGCAAGAAGGACTCTCTCCAGCACTCCAGAAGTTTCTCTCTCCTGGAATAAGAGTTGTTTTTAGGGAAGGAAAATCTCCCTTCAGGGACTTCATATTGAATCAGTGACCCAGGACCTGGTCAATGCAGTGACCAGGACCACAAAAAACCAGCAGGTTTTTTTTCCCTTGCTGCCCAGCCAGCAATGCAACCTCTTAATAGTACATAAATGCTAAACTAAACATATTTATATATGTTCTTTTATGTCTTTTGTGGGCCCATAAAATGTAGAGTAACAGCTTGCTTGATGTGATATAGCAGGGACAGTATTGACATGTCTAAGTGACAAGTTAGAAGAATCATACCCAGCATTCTGAGTGGGTACAAGTGGAACAAGATTGCATGTGCTAAGGGCAGAGAAACTGATGCTGAGAAACTGCAGATGAGACACATGATGCTGAGTGTGCAGTTGGAAGTTTTACATGTGAGAATTTCCAGAGATAACAAATAAAGGGGAGGGAAAAAACCATTTAAAAGAATGATAAAATTTTTCAAGAAGTGACCCAAACTTTATGCTGTTTGAGGGTGAAGGAGGTAATGTAAGCACCATATGATCTTGTGTAGAAGAAAAAAAAAAACCAACAGGGTACAGCATCAGAATAACTAGAGTATAAACAATGCTTTGAGAAGATCAACTTGTTTTAACTTTTTCTGGGAAGTGGGGTATTTGGAGAAGAGCTGAAGTGTTTCAGCAAAATGACAAATACATGAGAAGGTTAGAAGATGATTCATTTGCATAGAAATTAAAGCAAACACATGAGAAGAATAGTATGTAGATAGAAGAATTGAAAATAAGAGGTGGCTGATAGTGAACAGTTGAACATAAATACACGAGAGGTAGAGCAGAAAAGAAGGGAAGGATTAGAAAAAGCAGTGGAAACAGTGGACATGTGAAGGTAGTTTAGGGAGAAATGGGTTGAGTGGGGAGAAAGGAGGATTTAAATGAGAAAGTGAGCACAGAGTGAGCCTCAACAAAGGAGTGTGATGACTGCTCTTGCTAAATGACTCTATTTTCTGCTGTTTACCAATAAACCTGTAGCTATTTAGAGGTTTTCAGAAAGTTTCAGAGATTTTAACTATGTCACTGCTCTATGAAAATTCTTGAAATACAGTAAACACTGCCTTAATTTTGAGCCCTGGAAATAAGTTAGTTTTGATAAAGATAGTAGCTATTACTTCAAACTAGTTTTGGCAAATTGATTAAGGATAACCTGAGAAACGTAGCAATCAAGGTATGGTGGAGAACAACATGGAAGAATTTCCTCCATCACAGTTTAGGCAGCAATGCAAGCAGAACAATCTAATTCTGATCAATAGAAATTTGGCATTTTAGATTGTAGGATTTCCATTGAACTATGTAAAAAAACGTGGGTCTTTTTGTTCTACATCAGTATAATCTAACTTCTGGCCCATCTCTGGCAAAGATTCAAATGGGCACTCAGGCTAGCTCCCAGTCCTGCAGGTGTCATGGAGAAGACAGTTGGCTGTATCCACATGAGATAGATACCTCTTCAGTCACAGGCAATTTTAAAATTTAAAGACAAGGTTTGATATACTGCAATAAAATGCAATTTATATGTAAATAAAGAGATGAAGACTAAGTAACATGTGAAGCCAAACTGAACCCAAATTATGTGACCATTTCTTTAATTAAACCATCAGAGAAATTAACAAAATATGTTTAAATGTGCAATCATCTCTAAATTACAGAGTTGAAATGTTAAAAACAAATCATTATTATAACTGGATTTATTTTAGTACATTTGGCCTCTCCTCATGGAGGCTACTGACTAAATCGCTTTGCAAGCTGTGATTTCCACTTTTGAGTGCTTGGAGATTTGACAGTTCTGTCATATGAAATGTGTAGTATTAAATGATAACCCTTTATCAGAATTGTCATAGGTAAATGCTGCCATTGTGAAATGTATTTACTCATTGTGGTGAGCAATTCAGGAATAAATGACATTGTAACAACTAATATAGAAGGATGTTATTATTGATAAAAATCACTAAATAATCACAAATGGAAATAAAACTAATAAATGCAAAATGAAATGAGTCACAATAGTTCTTCCTTTAAAAAACTATAATGATAAATTCTGAGTCTCAAGTAGATTTTTTTTTTTTTTTTTTACTTTTAGTAGAAATGCTTATGATAGATTAAGCTCGGACAACATTTTTGTTTCCTTGAAAATCACAATATTACAACTATGAGCTGTCTGATGTTCTAACTAAAATGTTAGTGGTTTGAAATCTAATGCTTTTTGGAATATTGTCATTATATATCAACTTTCTGCTTTCAAGCATTTAGTGATATAGTGCTTCATGTCCCAGCCACAATATCTGTATCCAAAAATAGCTTGCAAGAAGGGAAGATTGTTTAAAACTATGAGATTTAATGTATGTATTAACTTGATTCCGCAAGAGTCATATAATTTTGGTTTTGTTAATTTTGACAGGTTTGGGGGTTCTTTGTTTTTTTAATTCTCATCACCTTTGTAATCTATATAATACCTTCCTTTGGCAAAGATGGGAAATCGCTGTCAAGTGATAGAGCTAATTGTTTTCCACGTTTTTCTACATTTTTAGATAACTCCTATGGAGCTGGGATTTACGACTCGAGCTTTTTCTCTTTTTGCAAGGAAAAGTGTTGGTGATGTTGAGAAAGTGAAAAGAAAGAATAGTACCTAGATGCAATTACTTGATAAAATTAATTTTAATTTTGTGGGAGTTACTCCTCGTGTCATCACTGGCTTGTTTTGATGAAGATGTTGGTGCTTCTCATAAATACTGATAGATAAACACTCATAAATACTCATAAATTTTGATGGGTTTTTTTCACTTATTTTTTTCTATATTAAATGCAAGCCTTTGATATATTATCCAGAAATATGATGCACAGTTGTGAAAGATTTAGATATTTTTTTTTATTACCCTTAAGTCTTTAATCCAGAAATCTCAAGTATGACCAGTAGAGAGACCTACATTAAATTTGTTACCAGAAATTAGACATATAAACTGAAGTAATGTATTCCCTCAATCCTTCAGGAATATATACCGTTATTAAAGTAGTAATATTTTTTTTTAAAATCCAGCACAACCAACAACCCACAAACAGCAGCTATGACCACTAATTGAATATTTGTATAATTATTGTGTGTTAAACTTGACCTCAAAGTTGGTGAGCTGTACACTGGCCCTATTTCTTAGTTGCAGCTAATATTCATAGCAGACTTTCAGTGTTTTTTACTAGTGTTTTATAGTGTTTTAATAGTGTTTTGTATAAAAGTAGTCAGATTCCTTTCAGGATTAAAATCGGTTTTGATCCCTTTAAGATGTTTCAATATAGCTAAAATTATATATATATATATTTATTAAAAGACACCTTCTTTGGGATGATTTGTCTAGAAGATGGTTATACGTCTGGATCTGAAGAAGCCTCACATTAATGTAAGAACCAAACCAAATGTCTTACCAGTAGTGGTGGTGGTATTCCATCCCATGGGTTTATGGTATTTTATCTGAAATAGACAATGTTTGAAATTATTTTATTCAGCCTCTGCAATATATTTACTCTCAGGGGCATCCAAAGGACAAATATGAAGCTAAATGTCTTGTAATTCCCTGTCTGAATGTGACTAATATTTGTCCATTTTGACCAAAATAGAAGATAAGATTTAGTAAGTTTGGACATGAAGACACTTCAACAATCTAAATTAAGGACAGAGAAGTCTGAGTTTACTCTTGTTTTCTTCAGTAGTTGTAACATAGATCACGCATTTAATTGACAGAGTAGTTGTGGAAAAACTTTTTTGTATGTTTTCCTTGAGAGTTTTATGAGAGACTGTTACTTCCTCCTCACTTTGTTCTTGGTAGTCATGGTGTTTTCAGCTATTTTTTAAAATTGTTTTTAAAATCAATCAGATAATTTTTTTTTACCAAATTAATTTCGAAAATTCACACACAGCTATTAGTGGCCAGCAAAGTGCCATTCAGTAGTCATGGGGCTTACACAGAATGTTTATTTATATATTAATTACTAAAAGTGCAGAGATATTGCCCATTAATGGAAAATAACCAGTCATTTGTGGATAACAACAAGTTTAGCTAAAGCTCAAGAAGCACCATATCGCTTATAATCATCTTGCATTTTATATTTTCTTTCTGATCCAATGAGTATTCACCAAGGGAATGATAATTTTAACTGAATGATTTGTAGCTGGATGTTAGCCAAATTAGTGTAACTCCAGGGATTGGATGCAAGTGATATACAAAGACAATACTAATATAATCGCTCTGAAGTTGGGAATCTAAATAAATACAAAACGTAGTAGTATGACTGAATGTATGCCTTACTCATTAAGTACATTGATAATGACTTGGAAAGCTTTGATGCTTTTTGGGTAAACTTTTAATGTAAACAAATGCTTGAACTTATTAAAGCTATCTAATTAATCTACTGTATAATATGGACTTCTTGCCAAGAACTTTTAGACATGCAATTAACTAAAAGAAAGTTGTAATTACAGGAACTATTTTCCATAAAAATAATATATTTGTCTTATTCAAATTTCATTCTTAAAGGCATTGTTTGTGGCTGGTTAAAGATGCTTTGCTGTGATATGTTGTTGGATAACAATAAAACATCTGTGTTGAACTTAAAATAATAGTTAAGGAATAATTCCCAAGCTTATTACTAACTCGCAAGACTGTAGTTTCAAATAGTGTGGCATGTTGCTGTATTCCCATTCTGTTGCCAAATTTGATCAAGTGTCTTTTGTTTATCCGTGGGTTGTTCAGTTAGATTCCCAGGAGGTCTAAAACTCTCTTCTTTGGAAAAAGATGCTATTCAAATTTCTTTATTTCCTTTCAATTTTCTTCAGGACTCATATGATTTATTTTTGTTAAAGTTTGTCCTGAAAATCTCCTTTCTGATTCTGACTACTTTTTAGTTTTTAAATACTATTTAAATGTAGCTTGGTATTGTCTATTTTACAAAACCTTGAAAATAGTAAATATCTATATGTGATTTTTCAGCTGTCAAAAAAAGCCAAGATGGAGTTATGTGTGTAAACAATAGGTTTGTGCAGTAAGATGCTGTATCTACATTATCTGTCAACTCTGTTTATTCCTTCTGGATTTTACTTCAGCAAGTGTTATTTAAAGTGAGAAAATCTATTTAGAACTGTCTCATTGCCTTGTAAGGTAATCTGCTAAATCACCTGCCAGGAATGAAAGTGAAAAAAAAGTGAAAGAAAAACTGAAATGTAACTACTTTGGAACTGTGAGAGGAAGACTTCCTTGTATTAGTTACAGAGAGGAAAAACTGCTTGAAAAGAGTCCAGTGCAGAGACACAAAGATAATTAAGGGAGTGGAACATCTCCTTCATGAGGAAACCTTGGAGGAGCTGGGTCTCGTTAGCTTGGAGGAGACTGAGGGGTGACCTCATTAATGTTTACAAGTATGTAAAGGGTGAGTGTCAGGTGGATGAAGCCAGGCTTCCTCTTTCCTGCTCAAAGTAGCAATTTTATTTCTTGCTCTGAGCTGCTCATCTAGTTTTTTGGAATGATTTTACCAGCTGGCAGAAGCGATTGTTTTACTCAACACCCAGAAGCTTTCATTTGTTTGCCTTCCTGAAGGGATACCTGTTTCTATGATGCAGAGGAAAATTGAGAACATGCATGGAAACCAGAGTTTCTTTACAGTGGTTTATACTCATCTACATTTGGGAATTTTCATTTGTTTAATTAAAGTAATTAAAAATTTATTTTAATTACATTGAAAGCAGTTTGTCAGTGCTAATCAGTTCCTTGTAGTGCTTTAGTGCTATATGAATTAAGACAAAGGGCATTCTGGCTCAGTGGGTGGCCTGACTGCTTAAAGAATCACAACTGAAAACCCTCAGGTAGTAACAGGGGTGCAGGGAGCTGGTTATAAGGGAGTGGCAAGGCAGACATTCAGCCTCTGAAAAAAAATAAAAATTGTGTCATAAATAGTCCTTTTAAAAGATATGTAAAAGAATATGCTTTGTCCCCTCAAACATATATATTTGTTGTGTGGTAGTATGTAGTGCTGCAAACATGAAGGAGCTGTAAGGCCTCAAGGTAGATAGGCCTTACAGAAAGATCTGGATAGACTAGTCTTGGGCAATCATCAACCATGAAAAATTTAACAAGAGCAAGTGTTGGAGTCTCCACCTGGTTTGGCATAATCACGGTTATATGTACAAACTGTGGGTCAAAAATCTGGAGAGCAGCCCCATGGAAAGAGACGTGGGGGTTGGGTTGATGGCAGTTAGAGCCTGAGCCAACACTGTGCCCTGGCAGCCAAAAGGGCTGTGTCCTGCACAGCATAGTTGACCAGTTGAGGGAGGTGTTTGTCCCACTCTGCACTGCACTGGTATGTCTCCTATATTGTGTGCAGTTTTGTGCAACTCAACATAAGAAGGACATCAAACAGTGTGTCCAGAGGAGGGTGACCATAATGGTAAAAGTTTTCAAGAGTAGACTTATGAGGCTCATCACTTGGCTTGTTCATCTTCGAGAGTCTACACCTTCCACATGGAGCAGCAGAGGGGGAGATGCTGATCTCCACTCTCTGGAGACCAGTGATATGACTTGAGGAAATGGAATTAAGCTGTCTTAGAATAAGTTTAGATTGGATACTAGGAAAAGGTTCTTCACTGACAAGGTAGTCAGTTGCTGGAACATACTCCCGAGGGAAGTGGTCATGGCACCAAGCCTGTCAGAGTTCAGTTCAATGGGCAACCGGATGGCACTCTTAATCATATGATTTAGTTTTAGATAGTCCCTAGATCAGGTAGTTGGACTCAATGATCCTTATGCATTCCTTCCAATTTGAGATATTCTGATTCTATGAAGAGCAGTGTGCGACCAGGCCAGGGATATGGTTGGGGAAGCTGAGAGTCCAGTTTGCCAGACAAGTCTCCATGGGTAAGGCAGGTACAAGGTCAAGCCAGTCTGGACTGGCAACATCCTATAGCGAAAAAAATAATGTGGTTGCCTGTAAAGCATTCTGTAAAGGTCTTATGGCATTTCCTGAGGGCAAAGGAGGTGTTATCATTGGCTATTCAGAGATCTAATAATTATACCATCCTTGTCTTTGCTGTTGAATGCACACATTCACAGATCATGCCAATTCACAAATGAAAGATTGAGTGATATAAGCACCTACAATTTTATGTAAAGCTTACTGTTAAGGTACCTTCAGATATCAGTTGACAAGCTCAATTTTTTATTTTTTTTTTTTCAATATATCTAATGACTTTTGTACCCACTTTGAACTAAGTAGAACAGGAACTCTTAACAAAGGAAATAATGAGGCCCTCATGTGTCTTAAGTTGGGTATCCAGTACCACTGCTCATTTTATAAAATTTCATTTCAACTATGATACTTTCTAAATTATGCATTATTATAAATTGATCAGCTGAGTACAGGGCCACATTTTCACACATAATAAAACCCATTAAATATATAGTACACACTAATGTTTATATAGCTAATTTTCTTTCCCAAATTTATTAGGCTTTTAAAGCTTGTTGTATTTAAATGCAGAAGGTCTTTATAACTTCATTCTTACATTTTCTACTCCACTACATGAATGCTGAAACTGATTCAGCAGTTGTGGAGAAGACTGCATCTTTTCATTAAGATACTTACAGTCTAAAATTTTACTGGAAGGTATGTGATGTCTCATTGAACTGCTGCCAGCAATCTAAAACTTATTTATTCATGAATGAACTTGGCAGTAAAATTCCAGTTTATACAAGTTTTATTCTCTTTCTCTGCCTTGTCTCCAAAACCAATCTTTTGACATAATATTTTAAGAAAAGATAAAATACATTTGTGTTCATAATATGATTATTAACTGTTACTGTAGCTTACAGAATTGTTCCTGAATTAACACTGTTGCGAGTACTGTTATATGTCATCCAAATGCTTTCTAATTCTTTATATTTAGCATTTTATGGAGGTAGGTTAGGATTTTCCACAAGCTGTTAAGTATTTTTAAATTTATGAGTGTAGTTACAACTCTTGACTTTTGCGAAGTCCACATACAGACCATTTTGTCAAAGTGCAAATATATTTAAAAGAACAAATGTGATCTGAGATCCATCAACCAAGGTTGTTGTACAAATTTATTCAGCTAACACCTGGATGGACCAGCATCAAGCTATTAGGGGTATGAAAACATTTGTATATCTTTCCTTTCCTGTTCAAAGGCAATGAGAGAGAAATATGTTATTAATTTCCTAATTTCACAGTGTCACTCTCTGGCTAAAACAACAATATCTTCCAGTTCACCCAAGATTTATGCCAGCAAATGTAAACTAGTGGAGCAGAGAGGGGAGAAAGATTAAAGAAATGCAGATTAACTACTAGAGATAATGTCAGGGGAGTACAAGGCTTTTTTTCCCTATTTAATTTTTTTCAAAGAAACAGCATGAATTTTTTCAGAAAGGAGTCATGATGTTGGCAGCAGGTAAGTGTATAAAATAAAAAATGCTATTGCATCTGTCTTTAGATTGGCTAATGATTATCTGGATGTAAAATTAATTTGTTTGTCATCCTTGAGAGAGGGAAGCTATTCCACAGTTACACGAAGAATTGATTGTATGTAAACTTGGAATTTATTCCATTTGGCCCTATTCTCTATATCAAACTTACTTTGATGAAAAATTAAAAGGATGGTGGACAACTTCATATGTGAAGATATTATTAACATTTAAGGATAATTGTAATTAAGCAGCGGAGAAAAAAAAAACCATCACAATGTTACCATTCATTAAAATTTTCAAATGAAGGTAGGATGCCAAGTTTTGTTTAAATGAAAGACAAGTTATTAGACTCAATATAAAGTTAAATGAGTAAATTGTTATGATCTAAAGTCTCAGGCCTATAGGTTCATTACCAAGCCGCTATTTCCTGGCATCTGCCCATGTTTTCCTTTTTAGCTTCTGACAGAGAAGAAAAATATTTGGATCCACCTTTTACTGGAAGATAGAGTAATTGTCTTACATTGAGTGCTGACTAATAGCAATCAGGAGGATATTTACCATTAACCAGCTACAGTATCTTGCAATTTTGTAGACATAAAAGGATAAGTTTCCTGTGATGGAGATTTTGGTAGCATGCACATACAAACCCTGGCATGTGTGAGAAGTCACACTCAAGATTGTTACCCTTCCTTATCAACCCTGAAGAATGTCAGACAAACCAATGATAAATGAACTTGATTGAATAAGTTATGAATTCACTCAATTGTGCCAAGACAATTATATTTTCATAATGTGGAAGTTTAGCCACTAAAAATTTGCTTCCCTTGCAGAAGGTCAGTCCAGACTGTGTCAAGTTTCTCTGAGATGTCTAGCCTTGATTCTATGTTAGGTTATTGCCTTCAGATTCAGGACAGGTTATTCAGGCTTTTTTTTAATTTATTTTTTTTCATGATAGAGACAACATGAAGAATATAATGAAATAATGCAATTATCTTTATAAAACCGTGGAACTGCAGAAGAGCAGAAATTAGCTACAGCATTTTTCAAGGTATTTCAACCAGTAGTGACTTCTTTGCAGGTACAGTCAATATATGAACTATCAATGGGTGAAAAAGATCTATATAAACTGTGGTTTTAGGTACATTCATCTCTCAATTTAAGACAACATAAAATTATGTTGGGGAGGAATTTCAACTATTCCTTTTATATCTAATTCTCCATGCTTTCTTTATGAAAGAAAAATATAAAAAAGAAAGTTAAAAAAAAAAATTCAGATAGTGAATGTGTTGGCTGGACTAACCTAACTATGGAGTTAGCACATGCTGCCCATTGTGGAAAGACATCTGTGAGTCGACAGCAGTGTAGACCTTCCTTGCCTCTGTGAATTAATTGGGATTCTGTCTTGGGGGGGGGGGGGGGGGGGAAGTGTCTTCGTATTCCTTAACCTTCAAAAGTTAAAACTTCACAACCCCTCAAAAAGGTATAAAAAAAAGTAAAGAAAAAACAGTTTCTATTTTTTTTCCC
>JANHGL010005636.1:0-11871 GCA_024611195.1 Ceyx melanurus | reverse complement strand
GTACCACGCCGTGCGCCGCTGGTGGGCGGTGCTGTGCTGGCGGTGTGGGGGGTGGGTTTTTGGGGGGAGGGGGGGGGGGGTGGGGGGGGGGGGGGGGGGGGGGGGGGGGGGGGGGAGGGGTACTTGCTACTCATTACATTCAAAGAATTAATACTGCATAATCCTAGCAAAGATACATGAAAATGTAAAGGAACAACAGTTTTCATTTTTTCTTCCTCAGAGACGATAAATAGTCAGGGATTTGAGGTATTCCCAGTTTGATCCTATATGACACATATCAGAAACATCCTTGCCTGCTGAGCACTCCTTGCCTGTCTCTAGTTGTTTAGTTGCTAGTGACTCATCTTGCCAACATGAAATGATCATAGATTAAAGCAGGGAAATATCTTCTGTTCCAAATGTGACATTTGGAATTGTATTAGTTATCATTTCTGTAGTGTTGCATTATTTGGAGCATATATATGAAAACTATCTTTAGATTTTAATCCAGAAGTATACAATTAGTATCTCAAAACACTACTCCATACAGCTTAAATGTATTCAACTATATATTTTATGATCTTTGTCTGTAGCATATACTTACCAGGAATGGATAATAGAATATTACTAAGATAATCAAAATGAAAAGTTTAGATTATTCTAAATGAATAAATTTGTTATGCAAAGAGTTATGATTTCCCACAATTTTTGCATTTGATTTTCAGCTCTATATAACCCCTAAGATTTTGAGTGGTGTTCTTGCTTTCTTATGGTAAGAGTATGAAAGGGCTTCTTTCAAACTCAACTGCACTGAAGTTCATCTTTCAAACTGGTTTGGATATGCACTTTTCATGAAAATACTAAGGCCTAAGTTTAGGATGACAATGACAATAATACCAAATTTTAATTAGATAATACTTTATGCTTCAAATTGATATTCTGTGTCAACAAGGCCCAATAGATACAGTGTGCCAACACATTTCAGAATTTGCCAGTACTGTCCAAAATATGTAGAATAATATGTGAACCACATATTTAAAATATTCAGTAGTAGAGCCAGTAGAGTTTCTGACAAGTTCTGCTAAATGCACAATATATCTGGCATTTCTTCCTCCCAGATCGTCATGCTGCTAATATTGCAAACATTTCCAGCCACTGAAAACTAAAAAATTGCATTTTTCCGTATTAGTTTCTGACACAGGCCTGTAACATCAATTCTTCTGGCTTGCATTTTCTTTTTGACCTTGTTCTGACTGCTTTCTGTGAGAGGACATTTGTATTTCTTGAAAAATTTTTGGGAAAAAAAAAAGAAGCGCTTTTTAAAAATAAAACAGTGGATTTCTGAGTTAAAAAATAAATAAGGCTGGCATAACCACATTGAGTTTTATTAAAACTAGATTTCACCCTGTTCTAACATGGATTCACACTGAAAAAAAGTGCTAATACAAAAATGCTAAATAACTTATCTGAGCTTTTGCCCTATTTGTAGAGGGAGAAAAGTGAGGAATGCATCTTCAGACAGTGTAAGCTGTCTGTAATCATCTTTATCCCCTCCCTTCTTGCCTCTTCTGCCAGTCTCTCCTTTTTCTATCAATATTCTGAGCAGCATAACATTTACTTGGAAAAAAGGTGACAGGGACCTTCTGCTGGAAACTGTCACACAGAACTGGGTTTGACAGGCTGGATGGGGCTTGGGCTGGTTTTACTTCTGCCTGAGACTGAAGATTTCATTTTGGGTGGAATAACCAGAGCGGACTGTAGCGTAGGAAGAGCTAGGAAGCAAGTGTGAAGAGCAAACCTGTGTGTAAAGTTTTGGAAAAGAGGGAGAGCAGATTTGCCTTCACAGAGAAGGGGAACACTAAAAAGCTTGTAAACTGCTTTGTGTGAAGGGAAGAATCATTTGTAAGTATAGATATTTTACTCATTCATATTATTCACTGTTGATGACACTTCTGATTTATCTTTTTAATCTTTTAAAGGAATATATTTGTAATCATACAAGAATTAGTAATCATACAAGAAAGGAAGTGTCTTGCAGCTCAGAATCCTAAAAATAAAACAGGACACTGTTTTATTCTTGACATACTCCTCAAAGTTCTTTCGTGCCTGCTCAAATAATCAAAATACCTTAGAGTAATATCCTCAGCTATTGAGCTGGGTCCCTTCTGATATCTAAAGCACACAAGGAAAGGATAATGAAATTAGTTTCAAGTGGAGCACAATACTTGATGGCCTGCTGACACAGAAGACCAGGTTTTGAAAAAGAGTATTGTGTGGAAAAATGTTTTCTATTAAATTTCCCATTGCTGCTCTTTGCTAAATCCTCATAAGCAGGTCATAGCTCCTATTACTACAAGGATTTCTGACACAGTAGCCAATCTATGGTTAATTCAGCCTGACTTCATCTGCAGGGTGGACACCTGCAGTTAATTGTGCACATTTTCCCCAGATACTATCTAAGCTAGAAGCAGAATTTGTGAAGAAAAAAACCCCAACTATTTAGGTTAATTTTTTTGTCAATGTGAGAATTTTTAGCTGGGTCCAAATGTCTCATTACTGTTGTTTGTTTGGGATTTTTTTTAAAGCATATTTTGTACCTTTTATTGGTAACTTTGCAAGTTCGTAACTGTTGATTTAAAATATGTAGGTAACTTTCCCTATTTTTTTTTTTTTGCCAATATTTTTTTTTCTATATTCTATTATAAAAATACTATGTTTTCAACTACATAAGTAAGTTTTCCTCAACATCACCCTCTATTTATGAAATGTCATTTTATCATATAACTATATTAGCACCAGTAAATTTAATGTTAATACATTTTGGGACTAATTTAATTTTTTCTGTCCTTAATGAGTACACAGATATCTTTAGGTTATTTTAATAGCCATAGAGTTGCAACATTTTTTTCTTAGTTAAGCCTCTGTTTTTTCCTTTTAGTAGTTAGAAGTGAACCGATTTTCATTTTCGATGTCATAAATATAGAAATAGTATTTCTATTTTATGCAGCACTTTACAAAAATACCAATAATTCCAAACTCAAGATGTCTGTAGAGATCTTTCAAATTATTGGTTGGTTGTTTTGTTGTGAATTCACTTTGGCATAATATCTCTATTATTTTATAGTAAAATAATAATAATTCATCTGACTTTATCTTCTGTGCACTGACTGTAACAAACTTAACTGGTCTGGAAGGCTTAGTTTCTTGACGGTTGTAGAGGTTAAATTTGGAAAAGTATCAAACTACTCAGAAATATGAAGAAAGATTTTCTCAACAGGTACTTGAAGAAACATTTTTAAAAAATTTGAAAAGCAATGTGCTTATGGAATGTAGGTCATTTCAAAGGTAGACAAAATGGGATTCTTCAGAATCACAATTTTGTTTCCCAAATATTGTGTTAATTCTATTTATGATGCTAAAGTTTGTCTCTGTTGGAAACAATGGAAGAATCAGTCTTCTAACTTCTAAATTTCTTTAATGATAATATGGTTCCTATGTCACTGAATATCTAAATATGAATCTGGTACTTTTTTCAGTAATTGTTGTAGTGTTATATAACTGAAAAGTTTTCTGGAATCCCACCAGAAAGAAATAATGATTGAAAATTGCTGCACAATATGTAGTATTGTAACAATTAGAATCTTAGGAGAGCAAACGATTGGTTTTCTTGGTATGCTTATAGAAGTCTCCACTGAACACAGGTCTAATCACAGAATCAAAGATGTTACAAAAATTACATCTTGCAGCATGTAAGACTTTTTAGAAATAAACATTACTGTGAGAATCATATTAATAGATTATGTATAGATGAAGTAGAGTATTTCTATCTAATATCCCATATGGCAACCTGAGAATGATTTCCAATAATTTGATTACATAGTGCAGTTTTCTATACCTTTCCCTCTGCTACCTGTTGTAACAGAAATCATTCATATTTTATTTCCATTATAGAGTAGAATATTTGGGCGGCTATAGTAAACATGAAATATGGTTCCTGCACTATAGCATAATGGTTAATGAAACAATGAATATCTTACTGTTGTTGACTTAAACACAGAAGCCGAAATATTCTCATTCTTAAATCATGCTAACTTCCTATTTGGTAGATAAATATTTCTATGTATGCTTTCAAAGTCAAAGGTTAAGGTGCAGAGTTTTTCAACCCTTTTGGAAAAGGTGAAATGGCCAGTTAAAAAAGCAAGTAATTAATTGAGTCTCTCTTAACAGGAAGAAGGTCAAGTGCACATAACTCTTGTGATTACACAGTCTGCATTACAAGCGGCTGAGTTGTTTAACCTCAAATTCATTAGATTGGAAGTCTGAGAACCAATTAAATGAGATTTGACTTCAAAATAGCAGCTATGCTTCTGAGTTACTATAACATTTTGATATTTGTCAGAGTAACTTGTCATATGGTTTGTCAGTACCAATAGTTTTATTGCAGTGAATATTTTTTAAAATTTCACGTTTTCCTTGCCTCGCTTTAGCTAGCTGGCTGAAATGTTAAATAGTAATTTCTAGTGGAGATATATTTAATATTTTTTTTTCTTTCTGTCCTTTTCTTGATTTTGTTTTGCATTAATTCTGTAAGTTTTTCAGATGTACATTTTCAATTTCTGGATCCAAAGTGTAGAAAGACTTAATTTTGTTATGTAGGAATAATATGACTAGTTTGCACTGTAAAGAGTCCATACTTATCTATGAGAAATGCTGAAGATCTGCCAATACTGGTGTCTTATCTAACAATGAGGCTGCAACTATATAGAATGCTGTAGATATACCAAGGAAAGCCCAACTGCTTTGAGAGTATGCAGATCTTTATTCTTTTTCCTCCAGTTCATAATATGTCTTACTGTAGAAGAGCTCTTCTAAATAGTGTCTGGTACCAGGAGACATATTATGGATGGGTATCTTCCATAGCTTTTTTTCTGAGTGTGGTAACCTTTGAGAGATACTTTCCTGCTCTGTTTAAAAGCTCAAGACTAAATCAGAATGTAGAGGCCAGCTAAGGAATGGGAGCCTGCGAGAAAGGGAGAGAAAAGTGTGTATATCCAATAATTGCAGAGCTTAAGAGTATTGTTTACACATTCTAATTATTGAATGGCTATATGACAAAGTGTACGACTGCTTTATTGAGACTTTATGCAGGTTGACATGTTTGAATTGTTATTTTTGGTTAGGGATTGCTCAGAATTCACCATGAAGTTTCAAGGAATCATTGTTTTAGGTTATGTGCCAAAAGTTTAGAATTTAGTAAAAGTAAAATACTATATTTTCAGTAGTCTGTGCTCGCAATCTGTAATTATTATAAAACACTACTTTCAGTAAGAACGGTATTCTTTTTTTTTAAGTGAGTGATTTTGGTTTTTAACAGGGATCTGACTAAGAAATACTAATGCAACATGGAGTTAAATTAAGAATTTCAGGATGTAGAAGTACAATTTTCCTGATATTTTTAATCGAATCTTTGTATATATTTTCCACTGGAATTTTTCATTATGGATGAAAAATTTGTCGATGAAAAATGGTGAATGTTCAAAATGGTTCGCTAAACCAGTATTTATTAGTATTGGGGCCTGCTTCCTCAAATTTAGCCCAGAGGGAATAAAGGAACAACTGAAGAATGTTTTCCATTGTTCTCACTATCAACTAACATTGTCAAAATTACATACAATTTCTGCATAAAACTTCTGTCTGTAAAAAAAAATCCTAATCTGTTTCAATTCCTTTTAAAATTTAACACTTTTTATGGTTTAAACATTGCTAATAACAGGAGAGTGTGGACTCCGTTTTTGTGGTGTGGAATACCACTTGGAAATTGCCTCTTTAGCAGTTGAAGGGTTAGACAAAGGAGAAAATGCAAATGACTTCAAGACTTCGATAAATTTCCAGTATTTAAAAAAAAGACAAGGGCTTTAGAAATGTCTTATCTGAGCAAAATGATCCCATGTTTTCTATTTCATTCTGTCAATGTTAAGGTCAGTCAATTCAGAAACTGGTTTTGTCAGGCAAACCTTTGGCATCAACAATTTTTATCAATAAAGTAGAAAAATAACTTGATAAATACAATGTTGATAAAGGCCATAATATAATTTAATTTGTTTCTTCAAGATCTCTTTTTACTACTACATAATATCCTGATGTGGAAACCTTCTTTTAATGGAATTAAATCAACCACATTAGTCAGATTATAAACAGGCTCAGATCAACTGTAAAGATGGAGCTATGGTTGGACAGACATCAGTGGATGGGAATATTTCCAGCTGATTGCTTTGGAATCCCAAGCTAGGTACTGGTTTTGTCAGTTGTCTTCATAATCACTGTCCAATCTTGTAATCAATACTGAGATAGGCATGGAAATAAGGGCCATAACATTACAGCATGACCTCAATTATGTTTACTGTCCAAACACATGCTTTACAGAATGTGAAGTACAAGTAGTAATCAAAATTTTATTGGTTAACTGTTTTCACAAGCAATTTACTCAGAGAAGGGTTTAGATATCAGTTTTTGTATCCTTTTGACATTAGCTCCTAGAATTAAAAGGATGAGCTGAATATACAAAATAAATGGAATATTAAGAAATAGGAAAGAGATTTTGCATTGAGACAGCATAATGAAGCCAGTTTATTTATCATTGAGTATATTAATAATCTAAGCCGAATAATACTAGGTTCTTCTGTCAGTGTGCCAAGAAGAAAATGGAAATCTTGGAGGAAGTTTGAAGTATGGTCATAAAAGTGGAATTTGGAAATGATAAGGCATTAGAGCAGTTCTAGCTGATGAATACAAGAGTAATTTAAGAAGAACAGTTGTGCCTAAATCTTTCTGCATGAAGAAGGAATACCATGTTGGGGGGTGTTCTGCCTTGGAGAAGAAGGCATGAAATTGAAATTGAGGTTGAATAAATTCAATTTTGAATGCATATGCAATTTCCTAATAGCAAGGATAATTAAAATTTGGAGCAAATTCTCTGGATGTTAGTCTCATTGTCACTGAGAGTGCTTGAAACATTATATCATAACCTTCTGTAAAAACACTTTGTAATATAATAGGAACTATAAAAAAAAAAGACAGAAAAGAAAAAAAAATATCTGTGGACTACAGCAGTTAAGGCAATCAGTATGGTCTTCTCTGAAATCAGAACCTGAATCCCATATAAAATATTTTGGTTCTTAAGGTACCAACATCATGATTCTCCATATATTTGAATAAGACTAAAAGCTGTGCTTAGAAGTGAAAAAATATGTTGTAAGGCACCTCTATCAAACACTCAAGACAGGTTCAATTCTGAAGTTGGGTGGGCTGCTCAGAGCCTTGTTCACTTGAGATCTGAGTATCTCTGTGATTCCTAGCCACTTTGGACAACCTGCACTGCTACTTAAACACATTGAGTGGGAAAATGTTTCTGGTATTCAATTGGATTTTTCCTTGCTGCAAATTACGAGGTTTCCTTATCTTCTTCTGTTGTGCACCTCTCTTCAAATGCTTAATTCCTATGTACTAGTTAAATAGATGACAATGGCAATTAAACATTGCTGTTGCACTGCATTTCTATTACTGTTTCTTTGGTTGTCTGTCACTTTTTCCAGTTGTGGTTATTTTTCTTTTTGAGGGAATCAAACCAAACATAGATATTGTACCTGGTTAATGGATGTATTTTGTGCTGAAATTCTATATAATAGAGATTCCCAACATGAATCACAGAAAAAAAAAAAATAGAATAAGTTTTGTATTTTTTTTTCTTCACTATTATATTGTGTTCTTTTCCACAATAAAGAAATTGTCTCAGAACCTGTAATGTTGTTAGTTAAATGTTATATTTATTGTGAGACTCATCTGCGTAAAGGAGTAATAAAAATCTTTTGTCTCATAAAAAGTGCAGCCATAAGCTAACAGTAATATACATACACATGCATATTTTACATATAATATACATACAATGCAAATTTCAGGCACTTTTCACTGAAACTTTATATTAGATACCTGTTATTTGTCCTGTTCTAGAATGTGCTCAGTTAGTATAAAAAATCCAACAATTTTCACAAGTGGGCACGAAACTCATGCTGATTGACCAGGATAATGAATGGGTAGCAATAAACATATGTACATCATCAAAGTATCTAAATCGAGCCATCTGCCTGAAATATATTGACTGCTTTTTCATTATGAGCTCACAATGCAAGGTCTTACCTTCTTTTTCTGATACCTGAACCTAGAAAATCAGAGTGCTCATTCAAGGAAAAAAAAAAAATTTATGTTGTAGCATTTATTTAGTTGGATGTTGCTGTTATTAAAGTCTAATTTCTTTATTTTTGTGTCAGCTAATGTGCTAGTATCTGTTGAAAAATACAATTGCTTTTTGGGTGTCTGCTGTATCTCTCAGTATCAAACATGGTGTTTGATCATTATGTAGGAAGGTTACTTTTAAAAATTTATTGCAGAGACTGCATGCTCAGCAGGGAATAATATCACACAGTATTTGGGGATATATATTAATATACCCCTTTGGAGACTAGAAATTAATCTACTATCTTCTTTCAGTCATCTTGACAGGCTATCTGTCTATAACGTAAAAAGCACACTTTCTTTAGAAAAGCCTTTAGAAACTTCATTTTCAAGCTCTGAAGCATGATTTGCTGTGGGCATTTTTGAGATTAATGTAGTTAGACAGCTCAAAGAATGAAAGCATCAAATACACATAGAAAAAGTGGAAAAATGATGATTTATTTTTTTTTTTAGCTATTATTTACATTATGCTATTATTTACATTATGCTGCTAAGCAGTATCCACTAGAGTAAATAAATAATCCAAGTGATAAAAAGGGAAAAGTTTAGGAGCAGTGTTGTTACTGAAGTATGATTTTTTTACTGAAATAAGATTTTCAAGCTTAGTAAACTAGAAAGTGAAACTATATGATATTTTCAAATTCAAAATTACACTTCCTGATTTTTTTTTCATTGCATTGATATATATTTCAAATATATTGACACACACACAAAAAAAACCAAAACCACCTTTAAAAGTCTTTTAAATACAGTTTTGGCTTCATATTTTAAAAATTGAATAGGAAATAAATTTTCTGTTTAACTTTTGGAACTGAAAGTGAACTGCAAATGCCTTTAGTCATGCAGCACAACAGGCAACTTTTTCATCCAGACTCATCCTGCCTTTGCTTCTTAGGGAAATGTAATCTTAGTGTGCTACCAGTTGACCAGAGTTGAGCTCACAGGTACTGGTCTGTAGTGAAAATGGCATGGCCAATGTTTTTAGGCATGACAACTGTAACATAAACTCTTGGAATTGTGTGTCTAGCAGGCTGTACTTGGAGCCTAATAGACAGAACTCAAACATCACCCGAAAATCAAAACTATTTGTACCTTCACTGACTTTCCTATATACAAGCAGCAAATAATAATTTTTATAATAAGATGAAAACACCCTACTGTGTTTGTATAGTTAAATAATTAAACGTGAAGAATGAAAACAACAATGAGGTAAAGTATACAGAAAAGAAAAAAAAAGTATGGTCCACATGTATCTACCTTAACCTGTGAAAATAATGGAAGAATAACATTTCTAATAGTCTGTACATATATGTCCAGGAAGTTGAAATATTCAGGCTGGCATATAAGTTCAGCATTGCATTCTGACAATAATATATAATGCATTATCAGAATCCACTCAACATAACATGTTTATAGGGAAATAACTTGAAATTAAACATGGTATTATATTAAGCTATGGATAAAGCTGAAACATTAAAGCAGAAAAAAATTACATCTTTTTTTAAACTTTCACAATTTCCTAGACAAGGTTTACCCAAATTAATGATAGATATTAGTAACTTAAGGTATTTATTTTTTTTTCCCCAAAGTGAGTGAATGACAAGAATGTTTAAACAAAATATGATGAAGAATTCAAGTTTTAATGTATTTTTTATCATCTGGTTTTCTATGATGATTTGCAATGAGAATGATTATAGTAGCCTCAGTTCAGTATGGGACATCATGATTGATGCTGTGTAAAGGAAAACATGGAACTTCCTAATGACTTTAATAGTGCCTCTTTCTTTGTGGAATTTCTTTTCACTTTCTTAAAACAAAGGAACATTACTGATTGTGTAACTTTATCCCCTGTCCCAGGTCTCCTAGAAACCCTGAACAGAAGATCATTAAGCGAGTGATTGCTCTTGAAGGGGACATTATCAAGTAAGTATTTTAAGCCTTAGTCTCTGAGTTTTTATAGGAATAGTGCAGCTTTTCAGTGGATTTTAAATAAGTATCCTAGACAACGAGAACTTTCTAGTATTTTCTTTCTATCTATTCTTAACAAGCATGTCAGCAATGTACCTATCTCTTTTTAATGAGAGGAGAAGTGCTACACGAAACTGGTCACTCTCTCATTGAAGGTCTCTTCCAGCCAAATCATTCTGTGATTCTGTGATTCTGTGAAAGGTACACGGGTAAGGCTTTTCTCTTAGAATAATTCTGCCATGTCTCAAGGCTGGTAATTGTACAGCATTTTTTCAATAAGATTATAGGGCTGTGATTTTTCTTTTAAAGAGCCCAGCTGATTATTCATATTGTGGTTGGCAAATAAAAGTAGGATTTTTTTTTTAAATATATTTTTTTACATTTTTGTTTGCTTTGTTCTCAGTTTGGGGGGGTTATTTATTTATTTTTGATAAAAAGACCTGTCATAGATTGCTGTTCTTCACTGTAGTGTGTATGAATCTGTATGGAATATGGTGGAACTGATTTGGAGTAAATTATTGTATCAGAAAAAAAAAAGTTGCAAGTGTAGACTCTGATGTACTTCAAGACTTGGTTTATTCTGACAGATACACCTTTCTACTGGGGCTGGGTGGAAATAAATTACTAGGAGATGTAAATAAAAAGTTTTTGTGAGAAGAGTATTGTTATGATGAAAATAATTGAGAGCATTTCTTTTTTTTCCCCAGGTACAGAATAGAATTGGCATAGACCTGGGAGGGTATATCCCTCATTTCCTACACTAAGATATGAATGACCCTGGGAGCTCTCAGACAATATAGCAAGCTGAGACTCAATTAATTTAGATAATAATTCTTTCTCTGGTGTAGTGAATACTTAAGAAGTATTTGGCAGCTGCAATTGAAATCAAAGATTTGAGTGTGGTCTCAATGAGCCCGAGTTAATAGCAGCACTTGTGGGCTTTTGGGAACTATGGGAATTATGGAACTAAAGAATATGCATGTGTTTTTTTTTTTTCTCTCTTGCAGTCAATATAATTTCTGTTTTATTTAACAATACTGAAACATCTCCGTTTTAGAAATGAAAATAAATTCAGTCATCTCTGTTGAAGGAAAATATATGAAATAACTGACACTAAGAATGTAATTAGATGTCCAAAAATTACAAACTACTGCAGCTAAAATTATCTGTCACTTTAAAGAACTAAAACCACAGGAGTAGTGTGTTCTACTGAGTGATGCTTTTTATAGACCTATGTGCTTATGAAGGTACTTATTCATTGATGTATCACAAAATCACAGAATATTAGGGGTTGGAAGGGACCTAGAAGATCATCTAGTCGAACCCCCCCTGCCAGAGCAGGATCACATAGACCAAGTCTCCCAGGAACAGATCCAGGTGGGTCTTAAGTGTCTCCAGAGATGGAGACTCCACAACCACCTGGACAGCCAGTTCCAGAGCTCTGTCACCCTCACTGCGAAAAATTTTTTCCTTGTGTTTACCCTAAACCTCTCATGCTCCAACTTGCACCCACTGCCTCTTGTCCTGTCATTGGATGACATTGAGAAAAGTCTGGCTTCATCCTCTCTACACTCACCTTTAACATATTTATAGACATTAATGAGGTCCCCCCTCAGTCTCCTCTTCTCCAGGCTA
>JANHGL010005635.1:17399-40791 GCA_024611195.1 Ceyx melanurus | reverse complement strand
AGGGCTGGAACCCTCTGCTGGGATAGACTGGGAGAGCTGGGGGGGTTCAGCCTGCAGAGGAGAAGGCTCCAGGGAGATCTTCTTGGGGCTTTCAAGGCTTCAAGGGGCATGTCAGAAAGATGGGGACAGTCTTTTCATCAAGGCCTATTGCAGCAGAACAAGGGATGATGGTTTTAAGTTAAAAGAGGGAGATTTAGACTGGAGAGAAGGAAGAAATTTTTGCCACTGAGGGTGGTGAGAGGCTGGCCCAGGCTGCCCAGAGAGGTGGTGGCTGCCCCATCCCTGGCACCATCCCAGGGAAGGTTGGGGGGCTCTGAGCAACCTGCTCTAGTTGCAGATGTCCCTGCTCCCTGCAGAGGGTTGGACTCGATGACTTTGACAAGTCCCTTCCCACCCAAACCAGTCTATGATGATTTCCTACTGCTTGTATCTCACAGCCAGGATTTAGGGGAAGGATATGGTGGCTGGGGAGGGCTCAGGGTTCAAACCATGGCAGGCACATCACTGAGCTCTGGTCAGTGCTTGCCACAAGGGATCAAGGGGCAAAAGCAGAAATCCCAGTTCTGATGATGCCTTCAATGAGTTCTGATTTTGTACAAAACTAATTTTCACTTTGATGTCACCTCTGATATTCAGGACTTAATTTCCAGTAGGTTAAGTAGTTTTTGTTTTTGTTTTTTTACCAGCATGAACAGCTTTAGCTTCTTGAAACAAACTTCCTAATTCAAGTCTGCCTTTTGGTAATAGAATATAATATCTGGGAACGGACACTCGGGATAGAGCATTCCCTTAATGCAATTCTTGCACAATTATGAGTTGTTTACCTTAAACACTATTCCGAGGAGTAATAACAATTAAAAAAAAAAAAAAAAAAAAGTAAAGAAAACTCTGGTTAATAACCTGGGCAAACCAATTATCCTGCTAAGACTCTTTATTGAATCATGTATGCAAAACACAGAAGGTTTTCATAACAGATGTATTTAATCTTGATGCAAGGCTTGGTTTTAACCCCGCAGTGTCTCGCAATTTTCTCCGAGCTGGACTAGTTCTGATGTGCTTGAATAGAAGAGACTTGAGCCAGAAGCCTCTGGGATCACAAACAAGACTCTGCTATTGTGGAAAAGCCCCTCAAAGTCTTGTTATTGGCCAATAGTAACTGTAATAATGAAGCCCTGGAAGATCATTTATATAATAGTTCCATGGCTTGGGTAGTTTTCATAACTGTCTGTAACAGGCTTTTGGAAGCTCTCCCAGTGTTTACTGAAGTAAATGTCAGGGCAAGACTATTGTTTGTGTCATAGATGTAAACTCTGGCAAAAGAAGAATAACCTCGTGGCAGAGATTGCTCTGGAGTTTTTACCCTTTGAGGCAGGAGGCAGCATCTGGCAGCTCCTCCTGCTCTTTGGTTGCTGTTTGGTGTCACACTGGTCATACTGGGCTCCTGTCACTGCTAGTAGTGGTCGAGTGTCCCAGAGGACAATGAAAACTGTAGCTGTGTCAGACTGGCCACGTGGAAGCAGAGAGATCAAGGAAAGGCTCCCTTAAAAGCAAATATATTAAATTTTACTGCATTTATCCCATGATGTGAGCGGGTATATTCTAGGTGATCCTGCTCTGGCAGGGGGATTGGACTAGATGATCCTCTAGGTCCCTTCCAATCCCTAATATTCTGTGAAAACACTGGATCTTAAAGCTGACAAAGCATGAGCAGATCACCTGGACAATTCCCCTACTGAATGTTTATTAGGGTTTTATCCTGCTTGCTTTTGAATTCACCAGTGAAGAAGTTTCTATCAACAACCCTTTTGCCTTCAAACTCTTTCCTAATTTTCTTCATATTAAGCCTAAATTTTCTTTTTACTCAATTTCCTATAATTGCTCCCAGTTACCCATCCTATCCCATCCTGGACTCTTCCTTCCCTGCTGTGAAGCTAATACCTGTCAGATACCCCTGGACTGCTTCCTTTGATCAAAAATCTTCCTTCAGGCTCTTCAGTATTTTCCTAGCCCTGCTCTGAACTGCTCCCCATTTATCCATAGTAGTTTGTGGTGATTTTCCCCTGTTCCTGCTGCCTGCCTGGCATCATCTCCCCTGCCCCCCCCCCCCCCCAGCCCCCGGGGGGGTTGTGTTTTGTGCACAGCCCTGGCTGATCCCCCTTCCCTTAGGAAGCTTTTACAACCAGAGAATCAATACCTTGCCCCACCACGTAATCGTACACTCTGCAAACAGGAGTATGGTGCCTCAAATACTCCTGGTGGTTAATTATTTACTCAGAAAAAAACATTAGTGGTGAGCACCACTGGTGAGGGAAGAGGACAGCTTTCCCCAGTCACTCCTTTCCTGAAGACTCCTCTGGTGTCTCAGATCTTGCTTGCCTGGCTCTTTTTTGCAGAGACACAGCTATTAAGCCATGCAACTTGCCTTTTAAATCATTATTTATTCTCCATTGATATCACCATCTGAGTGCAGAGTGCCAGAGTCTTGAGCTTTCAGTGTCTGCCTCCTGCCTGCTGGGGTTCTGCTGTCGTGGTATTTCTTGGGATGATAAGAGAATGTGATGGGTGTCTGGCCTGTGGTGTATATGCCCCTTGTGGGTTTTTTTTTTAAGGATTTTTAAGTCTATCTGGAAAAAAAAGCAGTTGGAGCCTGCAAGTGAAGTTGGTTTGGGGTAAGAACACTCCAAGACTTGACTTTGCTTTAGTCTCTGATATAATATTCAGGTTTCATTCTGTAATGGGCAAGGAAGATGGGAGAAATATATGTTTAGGAATCTTTTTTTAGTAAACACATGATGTTAATATATAGAACAGAAAACAACTTTTCAAACCACTAAGTGCTAGGAGTGAAATAGAGTGACCACAAAGCATTTCATGGCTGAAAATAGACCACCACAGAATTGTCTTTCACAACGTTTTTCCAGCTGGATATCTTTCTAAAAAGTTAATCTTTACAAGAACAAAAGAAGAGGCTTGAACAATAAGTCCACGTGAAATAATTGTGTGAGTAAATATCAAGCTACTTAAGGGAGAAAACTCAAGTGAAGCTCAGTGCAAACAGCCTGTGTGAACAATGAGCCAGACCCTGACTGAAACCAGCAGCCAGAGCCTCCCTGGGGATAAATCACTGTCAGGATTTGGCCCAGGGTCTATGACTGTGATGTTCTGCTCCTGGTTGAAGTGTGGGATGCTCTGTTGGTTGTTTACCTTTGTCTGGACTAATGCTGGGAAGGATAAGGGTAGGCTACAGGCTCCTGGGACAGCAGTTGCCTTGCTTGAACAACATGATTCTGCTGCTGCTTTGGCAGTTGCTGTTCTTCATCTTCTTGCTGCTTAAGTTTTTCTCTTTGTCCTTGGAAAGGCTGACCTCAGAAATGGCAATTTTAATGTTCCTGTCAATGCTCAGGCATGATATTGATGGAGGAGCTCTGAAGGTGGTGGGAGAGGATAAGCAACAGGCAGATGATGGGTGGGAATGGAAATAGGATGACAGAAGATCCCAGAGATTTGTCAATTAGTCTGTCAGTGTCTTGTTAGGAAGAAAATATGAGCTCAAGCATTCCATGGAGATCCTTCTGTGGAAAAGTGCTTTGGCACTGGAGCTCCATCCTTCTCACTTGAGCCAAGCCAGTTCCTGGAGAACTCTGTGGGTCTGGAAATGAAAAGCAATTGGAATTGTGAAGAGGAATTGCATCATCTCTGTGGACCTGGGCAAGGTTGGCCACTAGCTGTTGCTGAGGTTTAAAAACCCAGCAAATTGTATCATTAGAGCACCCAGGAAACCTGCAGTTGTGTTGTGCTTGGTTAAGTGTTCTCTTTGATCTCCCTGGAGAACCTAACCAAAGATAGCTGTTTAATAAGCAAGAAAAGGACTTCTCAAGTCTTCTGCCTCATCCCCTGAACCACGACAGGAAAAACTACCTTTGTTGTTCTAGTGAAAATCTTTTTCATCTGTCCTTAAAGACTTGCAACAGTGCTCTACAGCTTTTCCAATCAGGCTATTCCACTGCTCCTCTCCTCTTTTCTTGAGGTCTACCCTAAGTCTTTCTTGCCAAATTTTCTCTGTCCTCATTGTAGCATCTGTAAATGTGCCCAATAAACTATTTTCTTGTTTGGATGCCTTCGAGGGACTGAGATTGTGTCATTCCCTTGCAGTCACTGGGGAATGCAGGGGCTCAGTGTTGGGCTCAGCATCCTCAATTCTCTCAGCCCTATTTTCAGGTGCTGGTCATTCCTCTCTGGCTTCTGCACACTCTCAAACTGTTCTATGTCTCTCCTGAACCCCAAAGGGAGTGGGCAGTACTGAGACAGTGCTGGGACTGAACCAAGCTGAGACTGTTCATTGGGTGTCCTCCAGGGAAGACTCCACGTTCACTTTGGTGGAACACAACCTGGAAATCTTTTTATGTTTTATGTCTGATTTTAGAGTAAACAGGGAACCAGTTTGGATCCCAGATCTTTGAATCAACTTGACAATGAGTTGTTCATGGTCTGGGGAAGGCTGGATACCCAGGTACCTGGGAACAAGGAGCCATTTCAACACCCATGCTGAAAAATCACTCACCTTATGACATCAACAGGGCTAGAAGTGGCCAAGTCCCCCCCATTTGTTTTATCAAAATCCTCCCAAGTCTGAGGCTCCTTTGTGCCTGAAAATTAATGTTTGTTGCCAGTTCAGAATGGGAGTTACTGAAACACCCTGAGGGCAAAAACATTGCCTTCTTTGGGAACTGGAAACAACCTGAGAGCCACAGTTGCATGAGATTTCCAGCTCATACAAACTAGCTTCTGTGTGGGTAGGAAGAGCTGTGGTAAAGGGATCTGAAGATGCAAAGGGGCAGAAAACTTTTGAGGGTAAAGCATGAAGCAAAGCCCAATGAAGTCAATGGAAACTCTCTAGTAACTCATGGCCATGTGGAGGGCTGGTAGAAGAGCAGGACAGAGAAGGAAAAAAAAAAATACACTGTTGAAGTAAAAAGATTGTTAAGATAGGAGAAGAAAATAGATTTCTGTAGAAGCTTTGAGGGCTGTGGAAAGTTATCCTGCCAAAGGCTGCTTGGAAATGTTTAGAGAAAGCCTTTTCCAGAGAAGTAATAATGATAACACAGGACCTGAAAGAGAGAGAGCAAAGAGGTGGAACAGAATAAAACAAAACAGAAATACAACAGAGTCAAAAAAAACCCAACAAAACCATACAACCTGCTAGCTTTCTGAAACTCCAGGTGGTGTGTGCCAGCCTTCCCACGTTTTAGGCTTTTCTGGTTTGAAAATTAACTTTCTCTTTGTTTGGGTAGTGAGCACATCATTGGTGCTGCCAGAGAGAGGTGCCCAGCTGCCTGCAGTGTAGGAGCAGAAGCCTCAGCAGCAGAGGGGGTGATGGGGCCGTTGGGGGCCCATAAGTGGGGATGATGGAGTTGTTGGGGGCCCATAAGTGGGGACAATGGAGTTACTGGGGGGCCCGTCAGCAGTGGGGATGATGGAGCTATTGGGATGCCCATAAGTGGGGATGATGGAGGAGTTGGAGGCCAATAAATGGGAATGATGGAGTAATTGGGAGGGCACATAAGCCAGGATGATGGCACCACAGGGTCCATCAGCAGCAGGGATGATGGAGCTGCAGACTGTGTCTTTGGGACCTGGTGCCCCACAGCTTCTTTCCCACTCTCCTTTTTCCTTGTAGCCTTTCTCCAGTCAGGCTGCTTGGAGAGCATTTAATCTTGCCCTGCTAATTGCTGTTAAGAGCAGTGCTGCTGATGCCATGGAGTGGCCCTGCCTGGGTACGTGTGTTTATGTGAAAGTCTGAGGGCAGACTGTGTCTGTGCTGCAGCATTTTATCATCAGCAGGGTAGCAATTGGAGGAGCATCAGTCCCTGGCTGCTGTTTGGTTTCCAGACTGCTCGTTATAAGAATGAGAAATGCAAGTGAGCAGAATCACATCAGCACTTGCAGTCCCACTTTCTATTGCTGTCATCAAAGACTTGAGGAAAGTTTGCAGTCAGAATATTTTTTTTTTTCCTCTCTCTCTCTTTTTCTTTCTTCTCTTCCCAATCTGTGTTTGCACAAAACTGCCTGGGAAAACTAAAACTAAAAACACCCCCGTGTTGTCCAAGCAGACTGAATGAAGCTGATTTGGATTGAAACCAGAAAACTGGGATCTTCCTGACACTCAAAAAGCACTTAGAACTACCACACTTGGAGGACTTGTAGGTGCCCTCAATTTGCAGATGATTCTCATTCATTTCTGCCTCTTTTTTTTTTTTAAATTTTTTTATTGGTTTAAGGAAGCTTTGTACTGGCTAAAAATAGCAGTACTTACAACTACTTACACTCTTTTATTGTATTGCAGGAAGAGAATTATTGCTTTTAGCCTGGATTTCCAGACTACTGAAGAGTTAGTGTTGAAATCTGGAGGTAAAATTCCACGGTGATTTCCTAGCATTGGGTTTTATGTGGTGCTGTCAAGTTTACCAGCCACACACTAGGCAGAATAAAAGAGAAAATCAGCAAGAAATTGGTGCAGAGAATCCTGAAATGGCATCAGTGGGAGCCCCAGGAACACATCAAGGGGTTTTGAACAGCTTCTGTTGTGGCCAAAAAGAAAATATTTACACAACCCAGACCCTGAAAGTGAAAATCACAGAAACCTTTGCTATGAATAAGAAATTCATCAATTGAAAAGTGACACTTGCAGCTATGGGTAAAGTTTTACTTCTCAGAGATTAATTTTTAAGTAAGTAATCCCCTTTGCTTTATTTTATTTCTTTTTGCTTCCAACCTGGAATAAAATAAAGCTAGGGATTGTCACAAAATCAGAACAATTCTATGTTATATTAAAGGATCTGACCTTGTTACTTATGTACTAGATGTATGTTTGATCTTATCCTACATTTGGAGGCTATTTTAGTTGTCCAAGGTTTCAGAGCACTGCTTCAAACCTCCAGAAAGGTTTTGGCTGTAAACTCTCTATCCCAGAATAATTAATAATAATCTCATTGTACAGAACATTTTAACATAGTTAATTGATTTGCTTATCACTAGATATTTCTTTTTTTTTTTACCCACTGGCAGGTTGTTGATTTAACAGTGGTTTAGATCACATGCCCTTTTTTCGTGTTCTACCAGAATATTCTTATTTTTCCTTTCCAAGATCAATAAACCATCAGCTATAGTTAAAACTGAACTCTATTGACCAGGAGGGAAGGGGAAAGCTCTTGAAGTAGTTGGATTTCTTAGAGAAATCAAAGTTAGCCAGAATCATCATCTGGATTTTCTTGGATATGGTGATTTCCCTTCATTAATTTTGAAAGTTTGGTTGCAAAGAAATAGATATCCTTGTTGGAATTGTGTAAGTATCAGGATGAATATTCAATTCCCAGAGAGATGGGGTTTGGAAACACACTGTAGCTATTCCAAATGAACGAATATTCTCTTAAATATTTTTGGTTTATATTTTTGCTTCCTTAAAGGAATTACAAGGACCACTATAAGGGAAAAGAAAGCTTAATAAAAATAAGCAGATTGCTTTTCAGTTTGCTAGAAAGGGTTGATTGCTGCAGACATTTGAATGGCTTTTCCAGCAGTGCAGGGATCTCATGGGCTTCTGAATCAGATCCTATGGTCTGAATTGAATCTTATGTGGATTCTCCTAGTCCTGCACACCTCACCAGAGCTTTCCCAATTCCCACTAGCTGATGATATCCCTTCTTCCCCAAAATAAGTGTTTATTTGCTCATAAACTGAGGCATTAGGGCTGAGAAGCATCTTCACTGCAGGATGGGGTTGTCCAAGGGCATGGTCCCTGGGGCCGTGAGGTCTGAGCTGTGAAATGTGGAGGCTACAAGTGACAACCTCCAGCTAAGCTGTGGGTAACAACATCCAACCCAACTGTGGCTGTAGGTGTCAGAGTGTCCTGCAGCAGCAGTGGCCATTGCTGGGTGCTGGCAAGGAGCCTGGGGTTGGGTCACAGCAGCAGCAGTGGCAGTGAGAGGGAGAGAAGAGGTTTGTAAGTTGGTTGGTACCTCTCTTCTCTAGTTTGGAAGAAGTTTGACTCTACCCACCTGGAATAAACTGGGGAATGATCCTGGCTTTGCTGAATTTTCACCTGATGGCCACGAGAAGGAGACAATGGCTGACAAAGAGCAGGGCTGCTTAGGGAGGTCCATCTATGACCAAAGGTCCCATGCAGGACTCTGGTCATTGCACTAATTTGCAACCCATATTTCTCAGATTTTACCTTGCTGCTTTGGTTCTGCTTAAAATCTTTCATGTAGAAATCACCTCACTTGACAAATCAGCAATTATTTTTCTCAAAAAAAAAGTAAATGTCACAGAAATATTTGAATTAAAGGTAATTATTTCACTGTCTCTGATTGTGTTTTACCACAGGTCAAAACCAGCAGTGCTGGGTGTGTTGGGATCAGCTGTAACTCACAGAAAAAATATATTACTAAAGAGGTGAGAGAGAACTAGAGAGTTCATACTGCCAAGTGATGAATTTAAAAAGTTTCCATTGTTTACTTATCTAATTAAGAATCTATCTCCATATAGGCACACGAACGGCAGGTACAAATATATCTAGATGTCTATCTTTGTTCCACTGTACGTTTGCCTGCAGGTCTCTATAGATAGAAACATAAAACGGTGAGTATATCCTGCTGCCTTTTGAAACTTACAGAAAATTACCAACAGTTTCTTTTCTCTAGTTTGCTCAAATGCCTGTGGTTAGATATTCTGAAAGTATAGAAATAAAAAAAAAAAAAAGACAAAAAGCTTTAGACACTTTGAAAATCAGTTGCTTTGTTAAAAAAGCTTTTTAAAAGAGATTTTTTTTTCTTCAATAAGCCAACAGTATTTTGATTCTCAGCCACTGTGTCCTATTCAACAACACAAAATTGGGTCATCTTGCTGATAAATATTAATTCCCAGCTGGAGTCACGTAGAGAGTGTGGCACCTGATGGCTGAAATTTCAGAGCGACGTGGTGGGATTTGCAGAGCAGGGCTGGGTCGTGTGTTTGTCACCAGGCAGGTCTGGGTGCAATAAATGAAGCCCTAAATAAAGAGAGCCCTGCTGCTGCTGCTGCTTATTAACTGTCTCAAAACCCAAAGTAAAAGGAGAAGTTGAAAAGCAAAAAAAAAATTTGAATAAGATGAAGAGGACTATTCCTTGTAATTATGCTATTCAAAGGAGAGGCAAAACATTTGGTGCTTAAACACGAAGAGTTAAATGAAAAGGGAAGATTCCTTAATGAAATTGTACAGAGTGAACATAACGAGCAGAAATCATAGTTAATAAGTGAATTGACTTCCTTATCTCCTGGTTAAATTTTATTATCTTCCCGCTTGGCCATGAATATTCAAGATCCATGAAGGGTATGAGCACACCTGGCCTGGCTGTTTGCTGAAGCAAAACTGAATCCATGGGGACAGCACTCTGAACATAATAATTCCCATCCCTGCTTGAAGACTCAGAGGAGTAAACATCTGTACCGTGTGTTTTTAAGCAGATTTGCCTCCCAAGTGATTAAAAAAATTGGCCTTAAATTAGTATTCAATTAAAACAAACCCTTCACTCTCATAAATTTATGATGCTGTAAATGAACAACCAGCGTTCCCATTTTTTTCCCCCCCCTCACTGCTGTGTCATGTAATGCAGAATTAATTAGATATTATTTCTAGTTACAAATCTACTGGGTTTTCCTAGTCTTCATACTGTGAGCTTTTCTCTTATGCACTTTTAAATAAGCCCATTTCTAATGGCATTGGTATGAATTACTGCCAAAAAAAATATGAATGCCATAATCCTGACATCCTCAGATAAATGGCTGGGCAGTGATTTCAGTGACAGGAGGATTCCTCTGGTTTTCTCTTGTGATTTATAGCCCTGAGTCAGGAAAGCTCTTAAGCACAGATATTAAGTTAAGCACCCCGTTGAGTCCCAGTGATTTCAGGGGAGTTTCACTATCAGACCATTGGGAATTCATTATTGTTTATATTGCATTTGTGTCAGCTGCACCAGAACAACCAGTTGACAGCCAGCTGGCAAAACCCATCTAGTCTGTAGCTTCACTCAACTTCCAAAGTTAATCTAGAAAATGATGGATTTATCTGAAAGAATTTTAGCTCAGAAATAAAGACAAATACCCAGTATTTTAAGGGGATAATTATTTACTGAGTTTCTCTTCCCCCAGTCATGTGCTCTGAGCCCGTGCATCAGCTGATTAAAGAGCGTGCAGCTTTTTTTCTGCTTCAAACTTACTGGTCACTACAAGTAGCCCAAGGAAGAATTTTGCAAGTCAAATGAATTTATAACTAGTCCAGATTTGAAATCCCAACAGTTATTTGAGATAACTGTTCTGCAGAGCTCTGGAAGGCATTTTAACAGAGCCTCTGAAAGAGATGGTTTGCTTTAGAGTGTAAGTTTTGTCTATACAAAGGCTCTGTGATGTGACATCAGGGGTGGTTGAAAGGAAAAGGCACCACAAGTGTGCAAGAGCAGGTGGGGATGCTGGAATTGGAGTTCTGCTTGTGGCAAGGAAAGGACCAAGCAAGATCCTTTGAGCTCTTCACACATGGAGACCTGGGCTGGAGGTTGAGCTGCTGCTCCATGGACTACTGAGCAACTTGCAAAGAGTTTGGTCAACTGGTTAGACTTTGTCCAAAGGAGTGAGTAGATGGTAGTCCAACAGATGGTTGGACTTTGATGATCTTGAAGGTTGTTTTCAACCTTAATGATTCTGTGAGTAAAGAGGGGTTTGCAGAGGCTGGATTGGGATGGATGGATGGATGGATGGATGGATGGATGGATGGATGGATGGATGGATGGATTCCTTTGGCTGGCTGTGCCACGAGGGAGATGGGATTTCAGTGGCTATTCTGGATGATCACTTTGGCAGAGCACCTTGGGAAACCTCTTAGAAACAATTCTCACCAGCACCTCTCAGAGCCAGGCTGGACATCACAAGTCCATTCTCGTCCTCTCAACTCGCTGAGGGTTTGCCTGCAGCATTCCCACCCAAATCTTTCTCCTTTCCACCTCAAACCAGCCTGTGCCTCTCATGGAGAATCCTTCCTGGCTCTGTCTGCTGCAGGATTCTCTAGAGGGGTCTGGAGCTCAGTGGAGGAATGAGTGGGCACTCTGGGATTATCCCCGTGGGGCAGCAGCCAGGATGTTTTAAACTGTTTTCACCAGCATCTGTTTTCCTTTGCCATTGTTTGGATAGTTCTGGTAGTGCAAATCATACCAAAGGAAAATTTTCATTTGAACAAACATATACACAAGAAAAAAAAAAAAAAGAACCATCTGGAAAAAAAAAATCCCCCAAACTCCTTTTGCCTGCCACACAGTGAGAAATGGAAATAAAGGTGGCCACTGCCTGTACTCGACAACGCTGCCACATGTGATATTTTCAGAGGTATCTCGGGAGCATCTACCACACTTTACAGCATGTGAGGCAGATCATCTGGAGCCCTTTTGATCTCCTGTAACCTGCTCAGAAATGCGTGTATTTCATAACAGGCCCTGCTCCCCGATAAGCATCTCTTGAGTTTCTTCTGCAAACAATTCAAAGCTGTTCCACACAAACAAATGTGAGAACCCCCTGACCACAGACTGCCTTTAGAGCAGACCAAGATTTGATGTTACTCATATCTTCCAGTACCTGTCAGAGTTCAAACAGGAAGCCTGGTTTTTCCTCTCATGTCAACAACTTTTTTTTTTCTCATTTTCTTTCTTTTTTTTTTTTTTTTCTCTTTTCTGAGCAGTTCAGCAGCAGGCTCATCCTCGAGGGGTGGAAGTCCTGTATTTCTTCAGGACAAACAAGCCCTCGCTCTGATACGTCATTGCTGACATTAACAAGAGCTGAACGTGTGGTTTTTTTGGTGATCCTGTGGGTGCTTCTATAGAAACGGCCACGTTGGCTTTGAACAAGGAGCCACAAAGCAAAAAAAAGAAATTCATTCATACAGGATATAGGTAACTTGCAGCCCAGGGCTCGCCACGGATGGTGCTGTGCTTGGGAAAGGGCAGGAAAGAACCTGGTGCTCTTCCTCCTGCTTTTCCTCATCCTGTCATCTCTCTGCTGCCCCAGCCTTGGAGAGTGGAAGGGTCCAACAGAATGAAGATCTGTGTTTGTTGGTGAGGAATCACAGAGGCGTGGAGGCTGGAAGGGATCTCCAACAATCATTGAGTCCATCCCTCCTGCCAGAGAAGGGAAGAACTAGAGCAGATCAGGCAGAAATGCATCCAGACAGGGCTGGGAAGTCTTCAGAGAAGGAAACTCCACAACCTCTCTGGGGAGTCTCTTCCAGTGCTCTACAACCCTCACAGTGAAGAAGTTCTTCCTCATAGAAATCATAGTCTGGATTGGAAGGGAGCTCCAGAGCTCATCTAGTCCAAACCCTGCTGAGAGCAGGGACATCTCAGTTAGAGCAGGGTGCTCAGAGCCTCCTCAAGCCCACCTGGAATGGCTCCAGGGATGGAGCCTCAACCACCTCCCTGGGCAAGCTGCTCCAGTGTCCACCACTCTGCTGGGAAAGAACTTCTGCCTTAGTTCTCATCTCCATCCACTCCTTTCTCATTTAAACCATTGCCTCTTGGCCTTTCACTCCAGGCCTTTGCAAACAACCCCTCTCCAGGCTTTGGAGCAGCTCCCTGCAGGCACTGGAAGGTGCTCTAAGGTCTCCCTGGAGTTTCTCTTCTCCAGGCTGAATAATCCCAGTTCCCTCAGCCTGGCCTCGTAGGAGAGGTGCTCCAGCCTCTGATCATCTTTGTGGCCCTCCTTTGGCTCCCCAAAAATGATCCTGTTGGTGCTGCTGTTCAATGTGCTCCAGACCTGAACACCTGCAGACCTGGAAAGACCTTCATCTCTTGCTCCCCTAACCCATCTCTTCTTCAAAGGCTTATAGACCAGTGGCAAGAAAAAAGGAATTATTTGGATTTAGTGAAATAAACCTTTCTAATTTTCTTTCTAGCTCTTAATATTCCATGAAACTTCAGTGGAAAAAAAAGTTCCAGGTATGGGTTACTTATCAGCTTGACTCAGAAAAGAAACTAAAGTCAGGTACAGACTCTACCACCCCGATGAATAAATAAGTACCTGTGGTTCAAATCAGCAGCTTGTATCAGAAACTACTATTAAAGCATTGACAAGCTCTTAATTATTTGCCTCCTGCTTTACAAATTATCTCTATCTGTCCACTCAGTTGACATCCCACATTATCCATGGGATCTTCTACCTGCTGATTGAGATTCCCTGGGGGCTCAGCCCGACTGGGAGGTTGCTGGTGCATGAAGATGGGTTCTGAGATGTGCCTGCCTGGGCTTCCCTCGCTGCAGGGTGGTGGGAAGAGGTGGGCTGACCCTGGGAACTGCTGGTGTCACCTGGGTACTGATTAAATGGATTAATTCTTGGTGCTCCTCATTCCCCAAAGGCACCTCAGTGCTCCATCTGCACCACCACCTTCAGAGGCACCTTCATGGGAGTGCTGCTGATCCCCGCTTAATCAGGGGTGTGATGAGCTGCAATTAGGTAAATATAAGTAATTAGAGTCAACTACTGTTTTAGGGCAAAATGGACTTTACCCAGTAATTGTAGGTATTATGGTTACCAGTATGCACACAGTGGTGTGTATTTTTATGGTTATGAAAGCTTCCTAGTAATGGAATGATCATAGAAGGGTTGGAAGGGACCTCAAGGATCATCTTGTCCAACTTTTCTTGGCAAAAGCAAGGTGCTGGTCTGGCAGGTGAGGCCCAGGAGGTCTGGCACTGGTGGTTCTCTGCACATCCAGAGCCACAGCAGGGTTAGTTTTATCCTCATGCTGCTCTTGTCTGATAAAGAGCAACCCTGGTGCCACAAACTTATTGATATTGGCTGTTAGGTGGCAATTCTTTTGTGTTGTGGGCTGGATTTTATCTGTTTGAAATGGAAAGCTCTCTACCAATATCCTTTTGTTTAACTACCTGTAGTATTTTACAGTCTAGAAGTCAGGCACACCAGCTGCTTGAATTAAATCAATTATTTTCCAGATGCTGCTCAAGAGTGATGGTCAAAAGCCTTTGCTTGACTTCTCAGACTCCACAGGGTAACAAGGTGATTTGCTGGGGACCCCTAAATGCCCAAGGGAGCTGAGAGAGGCACCAAGAATGGTGCCCATGTGGCAGCACCTGGGTTTCTTGGGAAGAAATGCCATGTAGCTCCTCTGTGGCTTCCACCTATGCTGGTCCTGCTGCTGTCTGCTCCCTTACATGGGTTTTTTCATTGTGCCAAGGTGGCACAGCCTGGGTTTTAGGGCAGATGCACTCAAAGCAGTATGAGGAGGTCTCCCCTCTGCCATCCATGCACTGGGAGCTGTCTGCTTCACCCCAGCCCAGCAGGGCAGAGGAGATACGGGTGGGAAATCACAGCCTGCCCCGTGCTGGGTCAGCTGCTTTGGGATGCAATTCTCATGTCTTCAAGGCCACAACCTCAGTCTGAGATGTTGGGATGGTCCTGCCTTCCATCCTTCCTTCCCTGCTCTCCCACGTTCATCCGTGCAGCTCCAGCCCCTCTTGGGCAGACTGTCTGCAAAGTGCAAGGATTTCCCAGGAGAAAACCGAGCATCCCTTGCCTGCTGTGCCTATTTCAGCCGGTCTCCACCCCAGCAGTCACATGCCCCGAGATCATCACTCAGGCCAGTGTCAGTCTGCTGAGAAACAAAGGCTTCCTTAATAGTCGAGATAGGAAGATAAGGCACCGCCCGAGCTATTTAAAGCAGGGTATTTACTCCTGAATAAAGCTACTCCACTTTTGGAGCTGGTGTTTGCCTGGAAAGCCGGTATTTACATTCCACCCCAGGGACCCAAGCGTCCTTGCACACTTTCATGTATTTTCCTTTCTTCAAAGTGCTGTGTTTTACCTACAGCTCCGTTCCCACCTGCAATTACAACGCGCAGCTCCCACCGGTCGTTCTGTAGCTTCTTTTCCTTGGATGCTAAAGAGCAGGGGCAGGCAGAGAGGTGTAGACAACGTCTGGAGCTCATTACCCTGCTCAAACACAACGTCGTGGCCCCGCGAGTTTGAAAAACGGTGTGTTTTACAGCTGGGGAGTGGAGACAAAAGAGAGGGTGAGAGCTTTGCCCGGGATCCCACGGGATGCTGGCAGCAGGGAGTTGGATTTCTGTCTAGTGCCCTAACCACTGAACCGTCCTGTCTCCTGCTTTCGGGCGAGAGAGTCTGAAAATGCCATTGATTAGAAAGTGCTGGGGAAGAAAGGTAGGACCGACTAGACTGTGCTGGGAGACATGCAAAAATAAACAGAAGACAATAAACAGCGTGATGTAAATTAGCTCTGTAAAGCTGCTTTCTGCTTTAATAGGCTAAGATGCCATTTAGAGCACGGGGGCAAGGTGATGTCTGCTTGTTGGGGTGGTTTTGGTTTTTTTTTTTTCAAACATAAGATACGATTTTAACCAGACAAAATCCCTTTAATTAGTCTGAAAGTTTTGCTTATGGTTTCTAAGGACGTGCGTGTGCCAGAAAGTCGGGGAGACATGGAAATAAATCATTGACAGTTTGCAGCTCAGGGCTGGCACACAGCAGATGATATCACTGCAACCCAGACAAATTCTCTCCTTCTAGCAAACGTTTGTTTGGTGGTCCCTTGACTTTGCTTTGTCATTCTCTGCCTCACATCTGGTTTGGGATGGAAGAAATGAGCCCGTGGTTGAGACTCAGGTTTTTTATGTGATGTGACATTGAAATCATTTTTGGTTTTCATAAGCCTGGAAAGATAATTGTCATCTTGGTCACAGAGGTTACAACAGTGGACAACTCTTATGGTGGGTGAGCTTGGGCCACTCGGAAAGCAGTTCTCTACCCAACAGAAGTGCATTTGTACTGGTGTGGGGACAAGGCTGCTCAGCACCATGGTGGACCTGAAGGGAATTTTGGACCAAGTGATGGGGATTATTAGTTGGATTAAAACCTCTTTGTTCATGGCCATCCCTGGGCGATGCACATGAACTGGGGAGATGCTGGACCCCTCCTGCTGAAGGTGTGGGGCAGGGGAGCAGCTCAGCCCCTGCTGTGGAGCTGGGTTCAGGGTGAGCACATGCTGGGGAAGGGAAGGCTCTTGCATATTTTCCACTGAACTAACCACAGGCAGTTGGGTTTGAAGCTCTTGGGTCGCTGCTCTGCGGGAGGAATGAACTGATCACCCCGGACCTGCTGTCACCGCTTCCCCGTCCCACACCCCGACCTCCTGGGGGGTCTCAGGGCTGGCTGGGGAACCATCGTGTCCCTGGCTTGGTGTGGGGCTGAGCTGCAGATGCTGGCAGAGCCTGCTTGCTCTCCCTGACACCCAGCCTTTCATCTCGAAACGACGAAGGTGTTTTCCCCAAATCTCTCTGGTTGCCTCCATGAGGTGTCTGCTTGGCCCCAAGCTTGGCTGCTGCCCACCCCAGCTGCTCTAAGAGGGGAGATGCACTTGACCCTGAGCACTAATTAACCCATCTGTAAATGGGTACAGCATTTTCCCATCAGGTTTTAAAGCCACTGGCACTGAACACAACATTATAGCAGAGAAACCCCTGCCGAGGTGATGGGAATGCAAAGAACTTTTCTTCTCTTTCTGGATTTCTTTGTTGCCTTTGTTTCCAAGGTGAGGGGGGGTGGTTACGTACATGAATTGACTTTTGTGCCTTGATTTTCACCAACATCCCTGTCCAGCTGGGAAAAAGCCAGAGCATCACTTTGAAAAGGAGTATTTTTTCTTTACATCCCTCTAACACAGCATTTTTTTTTTTTTCCATAGCTGGGCCTGTGTTTCCAGCAGAGGAATTGGTGGCAGCTGGGGACACCCTTTGGGGCTCTCTGGGCTCACTCTCCATCCCTGCATGGGGACCTGCCCATGTCAGATGTCCTCTTGGTGGCTCTCTGGGAGAATTCTGGGCCAGGGAGGGAACCCTCGTGCTAAACAGGGGCATTGGCAGCTCTTGGGGGTTATATGGTCTTGGAAGAGGTGAAACCTTGACTTTCCAGTCACTTACTGGTCTGGGCAAGAGAAGAGCTGTGCAAGTAAATGCAGAGTATAATAAAAGTTAAAACTGCCAGATCTGGGTATTTCACACGCACTGTAAAACTGAAACCGGATTTATTTTTTTTTCATGACAAAAATTCACTGGCTTTATTATGTTTTTCCATTTAGAAATGAGTTAATTTCAAATAAAGAGATAAGGCTTTGTTTAGAAATGAGTAAAATTTGGCCTATCTTTAAGTAGAGGGGATTAGCAATGGGAATATCTTGGTTTGCACAGCGCCAGTGCCCAGGGCTGAGTGAGAACTCTGCTTGACAAAACAGAAACCCAAAGCTGGGCAGTGGTGTTGGCAGCATCACCCAACAAGGGGTGGTGAAGAGGCTCCACAGATGTTTGCCAAGTCAGGGAAGAAGTCCTTTATCTTTCTACAGACTCTTAAATTGGGGTTTGGAAATGTTTTTGCTTTGGGTGCTTGAGCAGCAGCATCACTAGGGCTCCTTCACATGTTTTATCTGGATTTTTGGGGTTTTTTTTTGGAGGAGAGAGTTACAGTAACGAGACAACTAGCCAAATGGAAACAAGCCCTTTATTTTATTCCATCAGAGATGACAAATATTATTAAATGCCAGGAAAATTTTCCTCCTCTGCTGCCCATTTATTGGAAGACTTGCATTTCCTCGAATGCATCGTTGAAGTGATTAATACAAAATGAAAGACAAAGTCAGTGTCTTACAACATGTCACACTTGTAGGTGAAACAGGTAAGTGAACCTGTTTATTCTCACACCTTCTCAACTTCAGCCAAGTGGCTGAGGAGCTCTTGTGGACACAAAACATCCCCTGACACAAAGTGTTTCCAAACCAGTTACAGTCCAGTTCCTGCTCATCAGGTGCTCAGAGATTTTGTAGATCATCTGTAACTGGGTATTTTTTACTGAATTCAACACTATTTAGTGAACTGCTGAAAGGTTAATTTGAACACCATGTAAAAAAAAAAAGAGTTTGAACCAGAAATGTGTGTTGCAAAAGCAGCAGAAGGGTGGTATTGAGGCAGGTCCATGGGAACAGCCCTTACTTGTAAGACCCTCCTGTGCTGGGGTTGAGGGGCAGGGCAGTTAAATTGCCCCACGAAAGGTTATCAGCTCCATTCAGGAATGATGGGTGAATCCCACAGCCCAGATTATCTCAGCCTGGGGGGTCAGATGAGCAGGGATGGGGAAAGGAAGATAAATGGAGTTTATCTCCTTCTGATGTGGGCTGCACAGAAATAGCTCATTTCCCCCTCACACCAAGCAGGTGAATTCACTTCCTTTTCTATTTCTCACCAAACCACCACCTCCTGGTGCTCTTGACCACCTAAATGAACTCTCCTTCTCTGCAAGCAAGAAGTGCTAACCGTTTAATTTCCAACCAACGTTCTCCCTTCACAGTGGCCTTGCACTGGAGATGGGTTTCTCTCCTGGGTGGCTAGATTTCTGTGGGCACTGTCACCATCTAGTGGCACCTCTCTCCTGGTTTGCAGGGGCAGCTGTTGCTGCATCATCCTCCCGTGGGGTTTGCCCCATGGTCACTCGTTTTCCCCACTTAGCAAGATTGGCTTTACCAATGTTCAAGCCTGCAGGGGTGATGGCAGCTTTATCTGGCAGATTTCCCCTCTGGCTCTGCTGGGGAGCAGCTCCAGCTGGTTGAACGAGGAGGATTTCCACGGTAAGGTGTCTTGGGAAGACTGGAGGGTTGTGTTTGAGCACTGGAAGAAAAGCTTGGGGGGGAGAGTTCTGTGGTTTTGAATGCTCAGGGTATTGCAAAGTGGATGTGCTGTGAGTTGTGACCAGGGAAAAGAATCTCTGGTAACAACATAGCAGGGGTGGGTGTGTGTGTGTTAATCACACAGCCACGATGATGTTATTTAGGGGTTTGCTTCAGTCTGGGGAGGAATTGTAGAGTGAAAACACCCCCTGCTTACTGCTCAGGTCTCTGTGCCATCCCCCCTGGCACAAAACACTCACTTGTCATGATCAAAGCCCAGCTCTTGCTTTTCTGTCTCGTGCTCAGAAATTGAAGGTGAGCAATCCTGATTTGGGGCCCCTTGCCATGTCCTTGCCATCCCTCAGTGGGTGTCTGTGATGTGCCACGGGTGGGTGATGTGCTCGTGGCTGCTGCAGGGTGACACCACTTTCTGTGTGATGATGCCTTGATCTTCCAGGGGTTGTTTCCCCCCAGGAAAGGCAGCAACAGTCCCATGAATCAAAGCAGGAATTTCCCCTTGCCAGGGCTGAGGAAGGCCAAGAGGGAGGACGAAGGCTGTGGCTCTCTGCCTGCTGCTGTGGGTTTTTCACAGTGATTTTCAGTGCTCTAGGTCCCACTCACTCTACATAATGCAACTCTGAGGCATTTCTTCCCCATGTGCAGCTCTGGTTTGAGTTTTTCTTTGCACGTGAGTCACGGGTGGCCCACAAGAAGAAATATGGCCATCAGGTCTGCTGCAAAAGCAAAGCCTCTTCTGGGGGCTCCAGCTCATTTTGTTGTTCCCACAGCCACTGTGCAAAGCCCCAGGGAGCTGAGCTGCTTGTGAGGTGCTCCCTTGAGAGGAAGGAGTCAAAACTGGTGAGGAATAAAGCAAAACTGGGTTCTCCAGCATAGTCAGTGTTGGGTGGCAGCCATGGGTCCTGCAGAGGTCCTCCCTGGACCCCCTGCTGCCACCCCTGCTCTGCAGCAGCTCTGGATTTGCACCCTTGGGGGTAGAAAATACCTTCAGATCATGGAAAGGCCCTTGGGTTTAGCTCTGTAGCTTCTACTAGAGATGTCTGTGCAGCTGAAGGACCAAAGGTCTCAGTGTCAACCTATGACATCAGGTCACCCCCTTCGGGAATCATCACTGGCAATGAAATTGAGGGACCTGTGTGCTGCCCTGGTCTGGCTTAAAACTACCTTCAAACCTGAAATAGTGCCACTGCTCCAAACTTCACACGGCTTCTCAGTTTCCTATTCTTGCATTTGAAAGGCACTTTCCCCTCTCCATCTGCCTCTCCAGCTAGAGAGTGCCCTGCAAGCAAGGGAGAGAGAGCATCCAAGGAGCTGCTTGAAGAGAAATGAAGGTAACCACATCTGAAAAAACAAGAGTAAAAAACCCTCACAAAGGCCAGAAAATGTAAATTATTTCTTTTGGGCCAATTAAACTAACTGTTTGGGTTGGTTTTTTTGTTTGTTTTCATTTTGTTTTTCCTTAAGTTTTTAAAATTATTACTCCTGGCTGGAGGTTGGAGCTAAGGAAGCAGAGTGAAGTAACAAACAGAGTTTCCTTGAGATCTACTAGCTCCTTCTAGGATAATTTGGTGCTAACTACTGAAAGAGTTGAGCAAATTCTGGTCCAAATTGAATTAAGTTATAAGACTTGTGTTATTATGAATATTAAGCTATATTGCCTTTATGACTTCCAGGACAGAAAGCTGGAACCTGTGATTATTTTTATTTTCTCTATGAAGTGTGATTATAGCAGCACCCATCTCTCCAGAGCAGCCACACACTTCTGGCATTAGCATGTTTTTAATGGTGGAGGGGAAAAAAGGAAATTAATAGAATTGTTACTGAGAAAAAGAAAAGATTCTGTAAAGATCTTTCACATGGGAGCATTGCTGGTGCCTTCCAGGAGCCAGGGTTGGAGAAGTAGTGAGGAGTTTGTCTTAAAAATGGCCCAAAAACACCCAGTGGCTGTTCTTTTCCCTAGGATATATGTAAATTTTCCCTTTGGCCCAGGTGGGATGTGTGCAAATACAGGGAAAGTTTTGGCCTCGAATCACTTTATATTATGCTGTCCACATTGGGGCTTTGCAGCATGGTGGTGGAGTTCCAACCCTGTGGAAATCAGGGATAAAGCTGTTGGCAAATCCTGTCTCTGTTCCTGCCCTGTGAGAGGTGCTGTGCATAGTGTGGGGGCAACGTTTGCACCTTGAAAGCAGAGGAGGGTGGATTTTACATCACATTGTCATGGCTTTTGGGGAGGAATGTGCATTTTAACAGCATTTAAGCACGTTCATATTTATTCCCCACAATCTCAGCTTCAAAAGAAGAACTTGCTGCTTGGTTTTGTCTTTATTAATGCATCTTTTAAAAAACTAAAGGACAGTGGTTGTGTTGAGGAGACCTGCTGTTGGGGTGTTGCCAATCAGAATGTGGAGAGAGCTTGGTCCTGATGAAAAGGCAGCATTTGGAAGTCAGTTCATCTACAGGTAGAGGTGCTGTGGGTATCAAGGCATGGAAGGAGGAGTTGTGCTCACCAGGCAGTTGAGGAGTACTGATCCTCAGCTGCAGCTTTGCTCTTGTGAGCTCCAAACCTATCTACAGAGCACCTCAGGATGCCTAAACAGCTCCTCACCAGCTAAAATCAGATCTCTACCATGTGTATTCTCCCCACTGAAAGGCAAGTGCCAGCAAGGGGTTGGCAGGGCTCTCCAGATCCATCAGGAGAGGTTCCCTTAGCCTGTTCACACAGCAGAGGATGCTTAAAGTCAAAATGTAATTAACTTATTGGTATCTGCCCAGGATGCTGTGGTCAACTTTTGTGAGAGTTCACGAGGTCTCCACTGACCACAGGAACTTGGTTTTGCATCTCCTGGCAGGTCTGGTAAACCTTCAGTTAATGTCTCTGTATAATGTGTTGGGCTTTGATCTCTCTGTAGCAATCCTTTATGCCCAGGATAATAAACCATGGTTAGTGCATGGGGGAAAAAATCCACTTACCTTTTCTGCTGACTTTGTCCAAAAGATGAATTGGACACCTACTCTGATACTTGCTTCTGACTTTCTCACTGGTGTGTTTTGAAATCCTCTGTAGGAGAACCAATGACATAAAATTCTTCTCTCCCCGGGAGAAAAGCAAAGCAAAGGGGGTAGAATATTTTGCACAGTTGTTGTGCAGAATCTGTTTTTTCTATCATTTGTGGAAGGAAGTTTGGGGCTTTGGCTTGGTTTCAGTTGACATCTCGTTACTGCAGAGCAGTGGTACATCTTCTGGAGAGCTGGAGCACAAAGGGCTCAGTTGGGACTTGCACAAGTGGGTAATGGACCCAAACCCACTAAATGCAAGTTCTAACAGTGTGGGTCAAACTTGTATGTGTCAGTCTTTAGGTTCCTCCTTTCTCATCCTCCTAATTGGGCTCATTTTCTCTTGAAAAATAATTGGCAGGATTTTATGATGTGAAAACAAAAATTAGGCAATTGCTGCTGAGATCTGTGAAGGCAAAATTGTTTTCATGTGCTTTGGAGTTTGGGTAAAAAAACTTTCTGTCAAGAGATGCACTGAGATGCCTGGTCGTGCCCCTCATGGCTGGCAGTTGGGAGTACAAGGGGCAGCTTTCTGTGACTGGGTGACAGAAATATGACTTTTCAGTTTGGATCATGTGAAACAGTGTGTGGAGTGATCAGTCAGGAGTGAGTAAAATAAACCCAACCCAAACCAATCCCTCAAAAAAACTGAAGAGGGGAAAACCCAATCCACTCTCCCCATTGCTCTCTGAATTTGAGTTTAAAAAAAAAAAAAAAGAAAAAAAAATCAAAACTTATTCCTTTTCATATTTAGTGAACTTTCCAGCCACAGTGCTTATGAAAGGAAAAAAGAAAGACTCTCTTGTCCCCCAATGTTTGGAGACAGGACTTTTCATACCAACCAAATCCCTGCTCATCAATTAAGCTGCAGTCCAGCTTTTTGCCCAATGTTTGTTTAATAATCATCTGCAGGGACTTGATCTCCTTTATTTATTTTTTTTTTTAAAGGAGACTTCTCAGCAATTACCTGGGAAATTAAAATAAGAGAGGAGGGAAGAAAGAAAGTGGGCTGCTTGGATTGCAGCAAGATGGGAGCACCACCCGGGCTGCTGCAAGACTGGGCACAGCTCCCCAGCTTGGTCCTGCACTGGGGCAGGGCTTGGACATGTCTGTGCTGGACATCCAAGAGTGTCTGAAAATGGGCAGCTGTCTTCTGGCTGCTCCTCCTTGGAGCAAGAACAAGCCTGGTGTGGAGGTGCCACAGCCAGGAGGTGCTGGTAAATCCACTGCTCCCCTCTCTGTCCTCTGGGAGAGACAACAGGAGCCCAGTTAAGATCCTATCGATTTTCTGCAGGGTATTCCATGCTCCACCAAATCAGTTCTGTGAATGATGGGTTTCTGTGCACTTCTGAGCAATGCAGGGGTGTCTTTGGATTGCAAATCCATGTTGTTTCCCACTGGATGGGCACGTTGCATGATGCATTTCTGCTCACTCTTTAGGAGTATTTTTAGACTTCAATGTCTGGCATAAACTTCAGCATAAAGACCTGAAAATGTGTGTTTTGCTTATCCTGAAATAGAGGATTACAATTTGCCTTCTTGGTTGGTATTCCCAGTGGT
>JANHGL010005635.1:0-16939 GCA_024611195.1 Ceyx melanurus | reverse complement strand
TATAATGGTTTATCCATTTAAACCTAGTATTTAATGGGGAATTAATGGAGTGAGCCCCCCATAATGGAAAATATTCCCTTTATGCATCACTCCTAGAATGAGTCCAAGGCATAAAGCTGGGTAACACCTTGAGGTTCCTCTTAAAAACTCCAGCCAAAATATTTGGATTAAGCCGACACAAATGTCTGTGAAACTGATGAAAGTGAATTAGGCTGGTGATGGGGACAGCACCTAACCCACAATTTGGGAGAAGAGGGAAAACAGTCACCAGTTATTCCACTGGCTGGTCTAGGTGAATGGCTTTGCAGGAATTCATGGAGTTATTTCCCCTCTGTTGGAGCTGGGCATGGATTTGCCCCCTCTTCTCAGCTCTCTGGTGCTGGAGGCACTGCTTTGGCTGCTGTCATGAACAGTTGATTGGATTCTTAGCTGAGAAAGAGGAGAAAAGCTCGTGGAGTAGTTTATTGGGTCTAGATCCAACTTCAAACTGCAGTAGCTTCGAGGCTGGCACTGCTCTTGCTCTGCACAGATACGTCAACTGCCAGAGTTGTTTTGATCACAGGAGGAAACAAACCCTTTCATGACTGAAACCAGATGTGCAAGATTGTGCTGAAAGACCTCCAGTCACTTTGTAAAGAACTCGAGCCAGAACCCTTGGAAAAAAACACATGAAAAACATTCATGGAATTTAGTCTTGGCACTGAAAGGTAAATGCACGTTATGCAGATATTCCCTTTTAACTGCTCTGTGCTCATTCCTTGCACTTCCACACGAGCTGTGTGATGCAGGACATGGTCTGTCTGCTCCTCATCATCCCGTGCATCACGGGACACTGGCTCAGAATAGGGCTGGGGGTGGTTCCCTGGATGTTTTCTTCACGGAACAGAAAGATCCAGAAACACAAAGTGCTTGGGAGATCTTCTGGCAGTAGGTAGAGCAAATGGGTGTTAATCCTTCAGATGAACCAGGCTGGTAGAAAAGCTTGTCCAAACAGCTGGTTTCAGTCTGGACAATTCCCGTTGACCAGAGTGGTTTCTGTAACAGGACCCACATGGATTAGTCAACATGGGCTGCCTGTCCTCCACCACGCAACCAGCATGTGTTGCAACATGTTATTCTGTGAAACAAGCTAGTTAAAGCTTCCTGAGAGCTACTGAAACACCATGAAACTGGGAAATAAAATGCCTTGTTAAAAACGGATTGAATGGGGAGATACTCCCAACTTTATAGCTCCCATCACTTACAACTTGTGTCCTCAGTTTATTAATATCAATCAGGTGAGAACCCCTAGAGACTGGTTGGGTTTTAATGCCTGAAGATAATGATAACTTTTCCCTAAGAGTTTTATTTTCAGCTTATTATAGCCAGTAACTGCTATTAGAACACTCTGTGGGGATGAACTTGACTGTTAGCCAAGGTGTGGTGCCACCAAAGTGGCAAACAGGCAGCAGTAAACATCTGGGATGGAGGCAGGATGGGTGCATGTGGCTGGTGCCAGCCTATGACACGTAGGGACCAGTCCAATAAATGGGGAGAGCCAGAATTTTCCAGGCGAATCTGAAACGAAATTAAACCATTTGTGTTTGCTTTAATATAGGGATGTGTGATATTATCTGTCTACAGCATTAGTCTGTGCTGCTGCCTTTGAAGCTAATAATTGGCATGAGGGTGGTGTGCTAGTTTCCATGTTAGGCGTGATTCTGGAATGAATCTCAGTGATCCAGACAAATGGGCATTTTCATGATATTACCCACCACCACATGATGTTACATCTTCCTCATCTCTGTTCAGGTTTGGGCATCGCTGGGGTTTGGGGTTTTTCTTGAGCTCATTAAGAGTTGTGAGAAGGGCAGAAGTATTTGGGGTGTTGGAGAAGAAAGGTTAAACCAGCAAAGTATGGCAAGCTTAGCCAAGCTGTGCTTAAGGGGGTCACAGTTTGTGAGGCTGAGGGGGTTCAGCCACCATTCATTAGCAGCAGTTAAGTGAGGAGGAGCAAAATGCAGGTGAAATATCAGGATGTGCCCTTGAAAATGAGATCTTTGAAGCTCAGGTTAGTCCCTTTATAAACTACATTGCTGGAAATCTCAGGGAGGCTTGGTAGAGAGCAATGGCAGTGGGAGAAAGGCAGGCTGGAGGAGCCCAGGAGCTCTTCACAGGCTTTGGTTCCTTGGTTTTGGGTGTAGCTGTTGACTCTATTGCAATGGGCTCACATTAGGTGTGAGCTGGATCTGGTTTGTGCAACAGCTTGAGTTTTTTTGGATTACGAGTTCTTAAGATGATGGCCACAAAGGAATTTTAATTAGGAAAAGCAAGAAAAGTTCTGCTGGGAGATGGGCAAACCACAGTAATTATTGACAGTGAGAAAGTCGGCGAAGAGCAAGGAATCAGGGAATTTAGAGAGGTCTTGCTGAGAATTACCTGAAGTAATTTTTAAGGATACTAGTGAAAGAGTACTTTTATAAGGAATTCCCCAGTGTCCAGCTGCACTTTTCCAAGCTTTGCTGAACGAGCAGATGAGGATCACTGTGTGGTGTAACCACCACAAGTACTGGGGTCTCTGGAAGAACCCATCAAGGGATGCCAAGTCTGTGCCAACACACCTGGAAGCTCCCAGGCTTTGGCAAGGTCATGGAGTGGGTGACAGATCCAAAATCCTTTCCCAAATGGGACAAGCTGCAGAGTTGAAGAACAGTTCTGTGGGAGCCTGGATTTCCAAATGCATCTCTCTCGACACTGAATATTAAGCCACCAAAATAAAAATGAGTGAGGTGTATTTCTTTCGGAGATAATGGGAAGCTTAGCTCTCCTCTCCAAAATCCTGAAGTAAGCTGGCGAGGAGATCATCACCACACCAGCATAACACCCTCTTTGTACTGTATTTTGTGTTCCATGGCCAACTTCACATGAAAATGCTCTTGGAGTAGCAAAGTTCTTGCTTGGCTGCATCCAGATTCCTACTTGTGTCTGCAGAGAAACAGAGCTGCACAAGTTCTCTGCCACCTCTGTCTGAGAGCAGGGTCCCAAAGTACTGCTCTGTGCCACTGATAAAGCTTTGACTTTCCTTCATAGCTGGTCAGCTGATGGGATAGGCAGGATTGTAGACAGCTGAAGGCCAGTATGAACAGGATACCTTTACTGGACAGGGAATGACACCCACTGCTTGACCTAGAAGACATGCCTGGGCTGAGCAAGCCTCACACCTACGGTCTTCTCACGGGAACTGCTCTTCCATTGCACATAAGGGCACTTCAGGGCTTTTGTGGTATCGTGTGTTGCCACCCTGTTGGAGGGATCTTGGTAGAAACATCTAAAAAGACCATACCCTTCTTGTTCTGAACACCCTCCTCCTCCTTGGCTGAGCTTGGAGTGGGACTGTTGGAGTGATGGAAATGGGTCGTCCTTGGGAGCATTCAAAAGATCAAATCTGATTTTTTCTTAGATTTTGGGTTCATTCTGCTCCCTGCTCAGGTTATCTCGTTGTGTACTGACCAACAGGGCTGCTACTGAAGACACAGGAGGTTTGTGACTAAGGACAAAGCATTTGCAGCAGTTGCCATCCTGGCTCAGACACGGGTGCTGCAGAACCTCATGCTAACAGCTTGAGGTCAGACTGCCAAGTGTTGGTCAATTTTGAAAGGCTGGTCTTGAACTTCTTGATCTTGTATTCATCATGAACTGGGAGGGGTAGCAGGAAATTGCACTTTCTGATGTGGATTTTGCTAATTAGTCCAACTGCTTCCATACCACCTATGGCTATTTAAGGCCATGCACACCACTCATGATTATTTGTAATGGGGTAAACAGCACTGGACAGGCTACAGTGCTAACACCAGCAGACCTGGGAGACTCAAAGGCTGCTCACTGCCCAGTGCATGTGGGAAGTTGGTTTTGCAATGGTGCAGCTGCTTATTTCACTGATGTGCAGTGGCTGAGAGAAGCAGCAGTGGTAGGTGAATTTCTAAGTGCCCCACTGGTAGGTGCTACCTGCAGAAAGAAGGTAAATAGGTTACCAGAAGTGAGCTGGTAGCACTCAGCATTTATTATGAAGCATGCAACACATGAGAAAAGGGCAATGGGACCTAGATAATTAGGGATTAATTAGTTAAAATCCCCAATCTGGCTAAGGTAGTATAAAGGAACCTCAACAATTCATGAGTTCATTTAAAGGGAGATGGGGATTTGCTTTATCAATAAGTTATGAGGTGGATGTCACAGACTGAAAATGCTGATCTGTGAGGTTTTTTTCCCCATATCATCAGTTTGCCTTGGTGTAAAGCAGAGAAAAGCAGATAACTCCTTTAAGTAGTTAATTTGAATTTACAGAAGAGAAAGGAAGAGTAGGAGGGAGATGTAGGTCAAGTGCTTCAGGAAGATGCCAGGCAACTGTTCAAAGAACCACAAAGTTGGCATTCACCAGGGTCAGAAGTGGCTGCCTGCTCTTCAGCACTTGGTGTGGAATTCACCTTGGGCCTATTAGAGGAAAAATGCACAATAAAAAAAGGCAAATAAGCAATATTACTTCATAGTAGGTGCTGCTACAGCTCGTTGGGGTATCTCTTTAGGATCCCCCCCTCTATAAGGTGTCACACTCCTAACTTGCTGCCATCAGCACCATCCTCCTGAGCTGTCTCTGCCTTGATGATTGTTGTTCCTGCTTGTAGGAGTGAAAAGACCTAAGGCTAACAAAGAGATGGAAGGAGAAATTGCTTTTGTTTCCTTTTTAGTACAGAGGAGCAGGTTTTTATAATTGATTTCCTTAATTTCAGAGGTATTAGAAGATGTTTGTGAGTGGGGAAATTTGGGAGCTGGGGCAAAATCTGCCACTTAGTATTTTTTTATGTAAAAAAACCCCAAACAACAAAAGCCTAAAGAAACCTTGAACTCCTTGTCATAAAGCTAAGAGCTTTTAGCTTTAATATGACACTGTTCCTGAAAACAGTTGTGAATGTGACTCTTGCTACTCTGCAAAAGCTGCTTCCACCCCGTGTTCCTTGCCCACATAAAGAGCTCAAGATTCCTCTTTAGAGCAGGGGAAAGCCTTGTGTTATTTCTCCTGTGACCTGCTTGGGTGTGAGAGGCTCCATGGAGAGCAGAGCTCTGCACCTTTGCTTTGATGCTCTGCTGGTTGTATGGCTTGTAGAGGTTCTGGGGCATTTTTGGGTGGCTCTTGCCCACCCTTCAGCTGCTTGGTCTCAGCTTAGGCTGTGCTCACAAGAACAGGTTTTGGTTTAGAGACTGGTGGGAGCAGAGGTGTGAAAAGTCAGAGAAGGAGTTGCAACAGAAACACCCCCATGGCTTGAGGCTTTGAGCTGGATGGAAGGGCTGGTGAGATGAGAGGAACAGGGTGAGCTCCAAATCACTGAGCCACTCCATGAGAGCATCTTGTGGCCAAAGGACCTAAAAGAAAGAGAAAGGAAGATCTAAACTAGGTCAAACTTGGCTTCAAAGAGGTACCAAATGTTAATGCCTTGTGTGTGATCTGCACTGAGAAAGTTCACAACCCGTTCTCACTTTGGGGTTCAAACAGTAACATCTGTGCACTGCACATGTTCCCAGCCAAGCTGCTGCCACAGATGAGCTGCAAGAGCGTGTGAACAAGGTACCCTCCAGGAAGGCTGGGCCATGAAGGTTGGTGGTGCCTCTCTCCAAAACCCCTCTCAGAAGATGCTTTTCCTATTGAGCAAAAAGAAAAGTGAACTTAGCCTTTCTTCTCCTTGGGCTGCAGAGTCAAACAAGGAAGAGCTTGTGACCTGGGGAATGCCATCCGTGGCTTTGAAAGTCATGAGGGTGAGGTTTTGCTCTCTGGGGGATTTCTGATTTGTCATCTCTGAATTCTGAGGTTAAATTCAGAGCAGCTACAGGGATACTCACCAAGTGTGTGCAGTGAAAATCTTACTGGTCTAAAATGGGAATGAATTCATTGCTCAAATTCATGCCTCCATCTAACGAGAACTTGGAGGTTCTGTGACAACCAATCTCCCTGAGGGATGCAGGAAAGATAAAAAAAAGTGTTTTCTCCCCAGAGCATAAGAAACTGTTAATTTGAAGCATATATTGTGCTGCTCATATTTTTTGGAGGCTGCTCTGAATCACATTCCTGCACCTTGTAGTTCAAATCTTCTTGATGAAGTCCTAAAATTGATTTAAAAAGGGGATGAGTCCTAATAAAATCTGATGACATCAGCTGATAATCCCAAATTCTGGGAGTCATTGTTGCTTCATCCAATCTCACACTTCAATGGAGGGGTTTTGCCCACTTAAAAGACTAAGATTTTTGTCTCTATGCTGACAGATTTGTAGCTGAGATGTGTGTGGTGGTGGAAACCAAGGAGGGGGCTGCTGGAGCTGTGGAGAGCAGCTCTGGAAAAAAAAGAGGGAAAAGGGAACAGGCAACAGCTCTGCTGGAGCCAGATCTGTATGGAGATGTGGCCTGCAGTGTTGGATCAATCCTGCACTCCCCAAGCAGTGGGTGTTGGTGGATTTGGAGCCAGTTGGCTTGTAAAGGGTTTGATGTATGAAAACCTTGCAGTGATGCTGAAGGTGTCCTGCCTGAGGAACACCAGCCACCCTTGGAAAAGAGCAGCAGGATTTCATGGGAGCATGGAAAATGAAAGAGAAACTCTCTCTGGGTTTGTGAGCAGCCTGCCAAAGCATCCTCAGGTTGTGTGGGGCCTCCAAACTCTTCACCAGGAGATGAGAAGTCCAAGCCAAACACTGTCCCCTGTTGCTGCCACCAAGTGGGTGGCTGTCACAGCTGGAGTGATGGGATGGAAGGAGGAAAGGTGTGTCCCAGCCTGAGGGAAGGAACCCAGCCTGGGCCAGGAGGATGGAGACAGGCTGGCTTTTCAGAGAGGGAGAGACACCATCACAACAGGGATGGAGGGACTAGCAAAAGATGAAGGCAACTGGGGTATTTACGTCTCTCAGGTTGGCAACTGATGAGCACCTTAATGTCTTGCCAGAAACAATGCTCTTAATGTTAAAAGACAAGCTGCGGGCCATGAAAAGCAGGCAAGAAGAATTCAGGGCTTTGGGGGATAAACTGAAAGAAAAATGAGAGTAGGTGTGTAGGGAAACTGGAGATAAAATCTCCAGTTGTTTCAGGGAAAAGGGCAATCATTTGGGGGTTGAAAGGGAGTCGAACTAGTTATCTTATTACTGAAGGAGCAGGGGATTAAATGGTTTAGGAAAAATCTGGGAGTGTCTTCCAGGTCCCAGGGAAGGTCTCTGCAAGCTGCAGAATTTGAAATGGCCAAGGGAAAAGTCAGATTACAGCCATGAGCAGCTCGAGGTGTGACAGCAGATTTCTCCTCCTCAGGGGGTGAGAACTGAGACCTGCCTGCAGCAAAGGAAAATGTTGGTCCATTCTTCTCCCTGGGTATTGTATTTGTGAGGGTATTTCTAGGAGTAGTGGGTGGGCTACAGCAATCCCCTGTGAGATGTAGTTGCCTCAGCCAAGGCTGAAAATAGCTTGCAATAAAGGAGGGTAAAGGGGAGCATGAGCAACAGAGCAGTTAAAGGTAAATATGGACATTTGGGTAGGTTGAACATGGACAAAGTGCTCGTGTCACAGCTTTAATGAGTCTGGGGAGGGGGGTTAGAGGAGCCCTGGGCTGCAGTGTGCCCTTGGTGCAGTGTGAGCTTCACCCACAGCCTGCCCATGGATTGAGGTCTGAGCAAACCTCCTGAGGTGGCAGCTGGATTCACATCCCTCTATTATCCACCCCAAAACACGTCTGATCCTGCTCTCCTGGGCAGTCCCTCTCCACTTTGACCTTCTTGTCTCACTGGGTTTCTTCTCCCAAGGAACAAGCATCAGGAGAAGAGGAAATGGCCTCGCATTGCACCAGGGGTGGGTTAGGGTGGACACAAAGACATTTGTCTCCACGTGCTCTGCCCCTGGATAACATCCCTGGAACATGTTTGATTAACATGTTCTTTAAAATCTTGGGGTTTCTTCAGATTTAAGCAGTGGTGCCTTCTGTGCTGTTTAATTATTAGTTATTCTAGTTATAGAGCAGTTATGATATTTAGTTTTTGGCTATTCTAGTTTTGCCAGGTGTATTTTTTGGTACAGTTGCTAAGGGTCTGGAGTTGAGCTTGAGCTTTGATACTATTTGGGAAGCTGGGTTTGGTTTTTCAGGGCTGGGTTCATCTCATTCCCAAGTCTGTGCATTGGGGGGGGCTGTCAGACAGGGCTGACACTGGTGGCCATCCTTGTGGCTCCAGGCCTGCAAACCTTGAGCGTTTGCAGTCCTGCTCAGAACACTGATAAATGAAATATCAGCATCACTAGATGGCAGATGTGAGCTGGCTTTCTCTGACTAGCACACGATAATCAGAAAGCCAGACAGTGAGGCTTGTGTTTTTGTTTTTTGGGTTTTTTCCTTCCCATTCCATATTATTTATTTATTAGTTTTTAGTTCAATGGTTGCTTCTTCCAGCAGAATACATGTAACACGTCCAAACCTGCCTTATAAACCTATTAAATACTGTTCTGCTCTCCAGTGTGGCTCTGCTGGAGCCTGTTCCTCTGCTCTCCATCCCAGGGATGGACCAGGACAGAGCTGTTACTCTGCCATTCTTAGTGAGCACTAAATATAAGCCAATAAATCCCACATAATTAATTTAAAGAATGCTTTATCTTCATCAAGATTGCCTTTTAACCTGTTTTATTAATTTTTCCTTTGCACAAATAATTGCTTTTTATCAGCTCTGATGAATTCTGTCTTTGTAGAAATCACTGTCTGCAAAAAAATATTGGCATTCAAAGCCTAAAAATGCAGAATAAGTGTGTTCTGGTGGTCTGTGCTGGCCACCATGTGGCCCTGATAGCTGGAGCCCTTCTCTGGGACATCTGTCCCCCCACTGTCACTGCAGTGGTGATGTGCAGTTAAGTTCTGGCCTGAAGTTTCTGAAGCCAAGTGCCAAATGTGCTCCTGAACTGCCCCCCCAAATTGGTGTTAACATCTGCTGCTTAATGAGACCTTTGTCCCATCCATTAAGAGGAATAATTCTGTTTATTAGGTGCCTTGTTTGGGGCTTGGCGTAGCAAGTGTTGAACTCGTGGAGGAATTTCCTTCACTAAAGCTTTCAATCAAAATTTAAGATCAAATAAGAGGCTTTTGGACAGGCAGAAAGAAATTGCTTTGATCAAAAGAGCACAAATTGGGAGCACTAATTATGATCAATGAACTAGAGGCTGATGTGTATGTGCTGGGGTGTGTATGGACTTCATTGTCAGCTGCCACTGCCTTGTTTTTTCATTAATCATTTGACTGTATTTCCATGCTGTGACTGATGTCTCTCAGGGCTGAGAGGAAAATTGCCTTCTCCTTCTCTTAAAGTGGGATGAAAGAACAAAATTTCTTCCAAAAGAGGAAACCCACATCCTTGGGGGATGCTCTGCAAGCTGCTATTACTGTCCTACTCACTGGATTGAATCCAGGCTGGATGCAGAAAGGAAAACAAACCTCTGCTGAGCTCTGGAGAGCAGCATCCCCTGGAGATGGGCTGCTCCCAGCCTTGGCACAAGTGCCAGACATTGGGTAATGCTTTGGCTTGTGCTGGGGAAATCACATCTGCTCCAAACCCTGTTGGGATCCTTGAAAAGGCTGCTCTGAGCTCAGCTGAATGCAGAGAAGCATCTAAACTGTTTTCTCACCTGTGTCCAAGCAAGCAGGGGGAGATTTTGCTGTGATCTTCCCTCCTGGGTGGAAGGGAAACTCTCCTCACCCCTCCCACGTGGAATTAATTTGCAAAATCCTTCACACCATCATCTGGGGGTTGGACTTGATGCTCTTCAGAGGTCCCTTCCAATCCCTACCATGCTGCGTGATTCTGATTTGGTGACATTTTCACCCTGCACCTGCCTTTTTGTTTGTTTATCTATTTATTTACGAGCACTAAACCAGAAAGTTTAGAGACTTTTGGCCTGAGTTACCCACTGATCCTCCTGCCAGGCACACTGGGGTGACCCTAAAGCAACCAGTAATCCAGCTCTATGAAAAATTTCTTTAGGAATAAAGATTAAATTTATTTTTTTTTAATAGGAGTTTCTCAAAAGGAGGCTGCAGAGGAGAGCTCCCAGGCAGCACTGTGCAGGAGATCCTTGGCTGGGAAGTGTCAATTGTAAGAACCATAAGGACTCCCTTCCTGAGGAGGCTGGAGCAGATGTGGTGACAGCCTTTCTCAGCAGCATGGCAGAGCCTGCTCCCCCAGAGCAGGATCAGTGCCCTCTGAGGAATACCCCTTTGCAGCTCACCCATCTTCTTTCTTTCTTCCAGGAAAAAGAGAAAACCCAATGCCTATTTTCTGAGCAGCCCCTTGGCTTCAGCTGCACCCAGCAATCTGTCTTGTGCTAATGCAGTCCTCCTGGCCCTGCATGGGATGGCATTCCATGTGCACTTGATACCCAGCTTTAAGCTGATGCCAGGGCTGGAAAAGTATTTTCTCCTGCAGGCTCCTGACCATCTAATCCTTCCTCTGGAGTGTCTGATATTACATCCTTGCTATTTTTGGTTGTTGGCTGGTCCTAATATTTTGAGGGTTTTTTTGAAGAGGAAAACCTGTTTGTTGGGGAACTGAAATGTGAGTTCTGGCTAATCCTGCATGACACCAACCACACAGCAAGATGGGAAGACCCCACTGGCCACCTCTGGTCCTTGCCAGGGGTCCTTTGCTTTCTTGCAGCAGTGCATGTGAAGGAAACTAAAGAATGCAGCTCGTTGGCATGGATTGATCTCTGAACCAGAGATGCTGCCTTCTGCCATGGGAAGAAGTAGCTCAAATGGACAAGTTGCATTGAATTTAATACACACTCTGCATACACCCTTCTGGGTGAGCATATCTGTCTCCTTTACAGCATCCAACAACTTAAAGAATGCTATTTATTGCACTAAACAGGTAAAATTATTCTACCATCCTAGTCTGATGATAGTTTCTACCACCTCCTTCAGTGCTAATCACAGTCAGATCCACTCAGCAACAGCAGAAACATTTTCTCATGGCACACAGAGATACAGAAGATATACTTGCATTTATCTGAAGGCATTTAGAGACCTCTGTTCTAACCCCATGTGTCCTATTTTATTGGGTACTGAAACTCCAGCTGCATTTAAGGCTGAGGATGCAGAGACAGAACCCAGCCACATTTAGATCTGATCTCACATGTTCAGTTTAACTGCACAGAATGAACTCTGCGGATGCTGAACAGATGTTCTTCGTTTTCTGGGGTTTGTTTTGGTTTAAATAGTGTTACATTTTGTCTCTATATGCAAGAGTATTCAGTCAGGCAGCCTAAATAGGACTTGATTAAATAATCACTCAAATAGAGCTAAACAACTTGCATTTTTCTGGCAAATACCAATCCAATGTGAGTGTTTTGCTGTCAGGCCCCTTTGCTTCCAGCAGTGTTCTGGTGCTCAAACTGCATTTGTGAAGGTGAAAAAGCTGAGTATCCTCTGATCTCCAGCAGTTCTTGTTTGCCAAGGTGCATTTTCCTTGAACATTTTACATGTCTACACAACCTGCTGCTCTGCCAACGACAGCATTGAGCTCAGGCAGCTTCTTCCTTCCCCAGATCTCTCATCCATTGTTGCATCTCCCTGGCAAATATGCTGAGGAGGAGCCACAATTGGACTTTTTACACTGATTAATCTGTTGTGTGAGTCTCCTTCAAACGAGTTTTCAATGTCAAACACTGAGTGTCTTCCTTTTTTTTTGCTGTCTTGCCCAGGAACAGCCAGCAGCCAAACACAAACCGTGCTGGGTGGCTCTGCCCATCAGCATCAGGCTTTGAGGCTGGGTTTCAGGATGGTGCCTGGAGTGACCTGCTGCACACCCGACCCTCTCCATGATCCAGCCCCATGGGAATGGGCAGCTGCTGTTGCAAGGTGCTTCACATCTCTGTGTTCCCTCTTCATTACAAACACATCCTGGTGAGGATGGAGAGCTTAGTTGTGTTCTGTGTGTTGCAAATTGGTTCAGTGGCCAGAAAAATCTTTCACCCACAAGCCAGTTTCTGCCTTCCCTGCTGCCTGTACCTCATTTGATTAATAGATTTTCAGTTCTGTTCAGTATTCTGGTCCTGGGCAAGTCAGAGAAGCTACCACTGCACTGCTGCTAAACGTGGTTGCTGCTCTGTAACCACAATGGAGAAGACTTATCTGCCAAATAGATACCAATGCTTCCTGAATTTCAATAGCCTACAAATAATCTTGTGCTTGGCAGGTATTTATCACCTTTTTATCTCCTGTATCATATCTTGGTTGCTTCTCAAATGCTGCTTTCAAGACAAGATAATAATTTATATTTAGGAAATGCTGTGGCCTGTGAAAACTTGGGGTTTGGCTTTTCCTGAGAGGCAGTCACTGGTCCTTCAGTGGCTGTAGAAAAAAATATATATGCTAGGAGGTCATGTCTTCAGCTTTCCTCCTCTTCTCTCGAGATCTCTGAGGTACTTGTCACAGCTCCTTGCAGTGATGTCACATTTGCTGCATTGCTAGCTGGCAATTCCCAGCTCTCCCCAAACTACTCAAGTGGCAAAAGTCATGACATCTGTTTTGAGAGCCCATTCTGAGAGAGGAGGGTGAGTATCACCCTCCCCTCTCCCCTGCCATGGTGTTGCACTCTTGTCTCTGCAGTGTGAGGAGGTTTCTGAGACCAGGGGAGCCAGAGCTGCTGTGCACAGACCAGTTTGAAGCAGAATATGGGTCCAGGACAGGTGTGAGAGGAGGTGCTGCAGCCTTTACAACTGTTGGTTGGAGTGAAAAGGAAAATACAGAGTGATGGAGAGGCTCTTGGCTTTGATCATTGCTGGTTATGAGAAAAAAAACCCCACCATAACCGAAGGGAGTGAGTGAGGGGTGTAATCATGTCAGGTCAATCTTGTTATTCCCTGAGATGAAAAGGAGCAGGGGCAGTTCAGCTTTTATTACCTTCCCCTTTTGTTTTCTGCTTTTGGGCTTTTTTTTTTTCCCCTTAAATATCAATACAGCCATTTCTGGGCTTGTGAAAACAGCTGGTTAAAACCACTCAAGTGTTTTTAAGAGTTTTTCAGAGATCTGGATCATCTAGATAGATGATTTAAACTGGAGAGAAGGAAGATGCTGAGGGTTGTGAGAGGTTGTCCCAGGCTGCCCAGAGAGGGTGGTGGCTGCCCCATCCCTGGCACCATCCCAGGGGAGGTTGGGGGGGCTCTGAGCACCCTGCTCCCTGCAGGGCATTTGGACCCTGTTTTATCATTCCATCAGCATGTTCTTAACTGATTGTGAGTGAATTCCTCGTGAGCTGACAAGCTGCAAACGTTTTTATTATTAAAGAGGGCCAAATCAATCCCCCACTGAACAAATACAGCTTGGATCTGTGGCTAATGAGTGTTTCAGCTGTTCAAACACGTTCTGTGATACCAACAGAGCTGCAGTTGATTTAGGTTTAGCTGTCTGTGTAAAACTCACAAGCTGCAAATGAACAGCAGCAGGGCAATTTTGGTCTCATCGCTTCATTTTAAGCAGCTAAACTCTTTGGGGGAGGAAATGACAGTGTTATATAGTTTAGCTGTGTAAAAGTGATTAATGAAAACAGCATTTTCTGATCCCATTTTGTGATGGAATTGAGGCAGAAGCATACTCTGAAATGCAGAGAAACTCATCCCAGCTTCTCAGCACACACTGCTGGATAATAAAAGAGTAAAACCATCAGAAGGAGCACTGGGCTGAGCGTGGAGGGGAACCCAGCCCTGGGATTCCAACCTCATGTTGGTACCTGCAGTGAAAGTCGACTGACTTTGATTTATTCCCAGTTCACTCAGCAGGAAATAATATCAGAACCAGGGTCATGGGTCTATCCTGTAGTACAGGACAGAGCTTAAAAATAATCCTGTGGCTGACACACAGATTTATGTAACAGAGGGTGGGGCAGCACCAGATTTTCCAGCAAAGTGGTGTTAAACAAACCTCTCAAAGTGTTTGAGACCTAAAGCAAAGAAATATTGAAATACACCTTGCATCTTATTTATTCATGGCATTTTTATTTGTCAAATCCATTATTATTGATTCCATTTTCACCTAAAAATGAATGAAGATGTAGCAGCATTACCAGAAACCATGGGCTGCTAAAGTAAGAGGGGATGGGCAGTTAGAGCATTTGGGTGATTTCTAGAGCCTCTAAAATTCAAACCAAAGTCCCAAGCAGAGATTTTCTCCCTTGAGAACATCTAGTGTAATCCTTCAGTTCAGCTGGCACTCACCAGGATAATCTACAGCTCGTAGGCTGTATGAAAAATAGATCCCAATGGAGGAAGTGACACTGATGCCCAGCTCCATAGGAGGAGATTTGCTGCCATCTTTTGGTAGCTGCATGTTCCAGAAAGTAAAGAAAACATTATTTCTGCACCAAACATCTCCCTCTGGTCATCCTTAGCTTACCTGCAGCATCCCCTCAACCCCTATGGACCTAGTGGAAGGTACCTGGGTCTACTGGGAGGTGTCCCTGCCTGTGTCCCAAAGAACTAGATGATCTTTAAGGTTCCTTCCAACCTGGTCCATTCTGTGATTCCATACTGCAGAGGCAGCCTGTGAAAATTAATCTCAACCCTTTATACCCCCAAGGAGACCCTGAGCACTCCAAGTGTGCCTGTGGAGCTGGAAGGGCTAAGTGTGGGGCAAGGAGCCTGGGTGGCTGCTTCTTGGTCTTGCTGTGGAGGGGAAAACCCAGAAGGAGGAGTCTGAATGCCAGGGGAGACCAGAAGAGGCAAAAGCAGGGTAAGTGGAATTACAGAATCATTTTGGTTGGAAAAGACCTTTAAGATCATCAAGTCCAAGCATTAACCCAGCACTGCCAGGGCACCACTGACCCATGTCCCTCAGCACCCATATTTCCAGGGGTTTTAAACCCCTCCAGGGATGGAGACTCCACCAGTGCCCTGGGCTGCCTGGACCAGGGCTTGGCAACCCTTCTAGGGAATAATCTTTGCCTGTGCCCTGCCCCTGATCAGGGTGCAAGTTCTCAGCAGTATAAAGGATGTAGGGGAAGAGGATCCAATGTCTGGATGCCTGTAGGTAATAAAAGAGGTGGGGTTTTTATGCCAGGAGGTAATAAAAGAAGGTATTTGAGAAGATGGGGTGGCAGTGGGGAAAAGGCCAAGGGAGGGAGTGAGGAGGGGAGGCAGTGCTCTGTGAATCACTCTCATTGCTCTGCCATTTACCTCTGCAGGGAGCAAAGAGTTTTGGGAAGAGGCAGGTCAAGGAATTGCTGTTATGGATGAATGTGCACCCTGAGGCTGAGCTAAAGGGCTGATGGTGGATATCCCATGCCCCTGCTCCTCTCTGGGGTCCTGCCTCTGTGCCAGCAGTGCCCTTTCTTCCCTCTGACTCTTGGGTGATGGGGTTCCATGCTCCCCAGCAGAAGGTTGGCCAGCTGTTTTTGCTGGCCTAGGGTTTTTTCATGGGATGGTGAGTGGAGTCAGCCCAGGGCAGGCTCCAACAAGCCCCAGAGCACCAGGGAAGAGGGAAGGCACAGGCTGGTGTGAGCTGGAGAGCTGAGGCTGGCCAAAGCTGACACTTCACCCCAATTTCAGCCCAGTGCTCCAGTTACACAACCCATGCTCGTAGGGTTGCCTTGGAAGCTGGAGCAATAAAATGACTTTGGTTAGAAGTAACTCTCCAGATTTCTTGTGCCCATGGGTTCCTGTCCTGGTGACAGACTGGGCACTTTATTTTTTGTGTGGAGTTGGTATTGGGCACAGTCACTTCAGCCTCTGCTGCCAAGGCCACGCTCCTAAGGTCTGCAAGTGGCTACAAGCAACTCTCTCCTCTTTATTCCCTGTCATGGAGGCTGAGAAGTTCCTGAGATCTCCCTGAATCCCACACCCCACTTTGTTTCTATGTTTCTGCTCAACATAAAGTCCCTTGCAAGGTTTATTTAGTTTAAACCCTGATTCCAACTTCACAGGTGCCATGCAGGGGTGTGTGTGCTCCAGTTGTGTTCCTGAGCAGGGTACCCCTGGGGTGTGCTGGGGCAAGCACCAGTTGCCTGCTGTTTCCTGGGCTGGATGATTCTCCTGTTTATCTCGTGGGTGATGCTCTGAGCTCTCCAGGAGCCTCCAGCAGTGCAGGACTGGTTTTATATCTCATCCTGGAAGCAGCACAGCTCCAGCCTCTGTTCTTCTCTGATAGCACAACGCTCCCCACTTGACCTTTGTCACAGGGAGGATGTTCTAGACTCAGCCCCAGCTCTGCTGTATGAGGCTGATTCATGGGTATCTAGATGGAAAGCTCCTGAGTTCACTGGAGCATCTCAGCACCATGTGGCTGGTCCCTGTCTTGGAGGGACTTGCTTGTCCTGTCCCTCCAGCAGCTCCTTTGGACCCTCACACATGGCTTCACCTGCTCATGGAATGCCTTGGGTAGGAAGGGACCTTTCAAGGTTCAAATCCCCTGCAGGGAGCAGGGACATCTGCAGCTAGAGCAGGTTGCTGAGAGCTTCATCCAACCTCCCCTGGGATGGTGCCAGGGAGGGGGCAGCCACCACCTCTCTGGGCAGCCTGGGCCAGGCTCTCAACACCCTCAGCATCAAAAAAAAAAGTCTTCCTTCTCTCCAGTTGAAATCTCTCTCTTTTAATTTAAACCCATCACCCCTTGTTCTGTCCCAACAGGCTCTGCTCAAAATCCCATCCCCATCTTTCTGAGAGGCCCCCTGAAGTCCTGAAAACCCCCAGAAGGTCTCCCTGGAGCCTTCTCCTCTCCAGGCTGAAACCTCCCAGCTCTTCCAGCCTGGCCTCAAAGGAGGTCACAGAGAACTCACTCCCCAACTCTCTCACCACTCTTAACCCAACAAAAACACGAGGAGTGGGCATTTTATCTACACAGGGGGCTAAAATTTAACTCTAGGTAACTCCAATTGAATTAATTTTAACTCAATAAGGGAGTTCCCACCCGAG
>JANHGL010005633.1:0-13522 GCA_024611195.1 Ceyx melanurus | reverse complement strand
GCGGGGGGGGGGGGGGGGGGGGGCGGGGGCGGTGAGGGGGGGGGGGTGCGTGGAGGGGGGGGGGGGGGGGGGGGGGAAGGGCGGGTTGGGCGCGGGGGGGGAGGAAAGGGGTGCGGGGGGGAGGGTGCTTGGGGCGTGGCGGGGGGTGGCGGAGCTCAGGCGGGGTGCGTGCCGGGGATGGGGGATGATGTGTGCGGGGCGGCGGCAGGCTGGCTGAAGCCGGAGCGGGAGGTGTGCGGGGGGGAGAAGCGGGAAAGAGGAGCCCGCATCCCCCGGAGGAGAAAAGTGGCGGCGACGACGGGTTTGGGCTCGGGGGTGACTCTAGCATGGATGCTACTGGGGCTTTGCTCCTCTGTAACTTGCTGCCGTGCCCGAACCTTAGTCGTTACGCTTCTCCATCGTGTGTTTACAAACCCCCAACGCTCCCCACCCCCCAAAAAAAGCAGCAAACCTCACTCAAATTAACAAAAACACCACCACCCCCCTCCTAAAAAATACCCACTCCCCCCAAAACCATCGGGCGGGCGCTTGCGGCGGAGGTGAGAGAGCCGGGGGCGCGTCGGGCTTGTTTTTGTTGTTGTGGGGGTGGAGAAGCCAGTGAGACACCTTGGGTCGGGTCCAAGCGAGGGACTCCTGGCTGGATACTCAGCCTGTGGAACAGCGGTAAATCCAGAGTCGCTGAGCTCGCCGAGAGGCCTCACGTCGCTTCTTTTTTCGCCCACAGAAATCCTACGAGCACTTGGCAAAAATACGAGTAGCGAGAGAAGCGCCTCCAGAGTGCAACTGCCCACCAGGTAACAACGCTTGGAAATCTCCTCTCTCGAGGCTTGTCCCTCGATTTTTGCTAGCCCGTGTTTTTCACCGATCCAGGGGATGCTTCTTCCAACCCCCAGCTGTTTTGGGTGGAAAAGGTGCAAAGCCCAGAATCATCTGTTTCCACTGTGGCAGTGGATCGGAATTAACGCTGGTTAAAAACCCCGGTTAAGCTGAGTGATGCCAAATAATAACACTTGTGAAGAAGTTAATTATCTACCCTAGCAAGAATAAATGTATTTTGTCTTAAATGGAATGAATTGAGCATTGTGTGCTCAGCTTGGATAGTAGAAGAAAAGTTCTTTGCAAAAATATCAAATGATTTATAACAGGGAATGAAATAGGTGGAGAGTCTGTTGCAAGTTAGCAGTAATATATATAAAAGCTTTTCAGTCTTTTTTTTTTCTCTAGAGTCTTGGATGAAAGCAGGTCTAGGAAGGAATTGCAGGTTTTATACTGAGGGTTCAAAACCCTGTGTGTTTATGCAACCAGTCGTGTTGCTTGATACTGGGATTGATTGTTAGTACACACACACAGACACACACACACACACTGAAATGTCTCTTGTGTTTCTCCTGCTGCTTTTTGACAGTCTGATAACTGGCAATATTGTTTTAGCTTTATAAACTTCTGCTAATATACACCCAAGTTGAAATGGCACCTTGAAAGTTGGGAGAGAATTCCAGTGTTTCACAGGGTGGTGCAGGAATTCCAGCATCATCTGTGTGATGAAGCACATGAGGTACCCCATCTGCTTTAGGTATCCTGCCACTGTAAGAACATCTCCTTTACAGGTGGAATATCACCTGTCAGCAAGACTTAAGCAGATGCTGCTTGCCAGTAGGATGTGTGATAGTGCTCTGTATCTCAACCAGCAGGAGCTCTTCTAACATAGGCTTTAATTCCTGCTGAACTCTAGTCTGAAAGGACTACTGACTTGTGGGGTTGAAACTGGCTGCAGTGTTTGGTACAGTATTTTGCTGCTGATAGAACAGAGCATTTACTGGCTGGTATAGGAGTTGCAGTGGCTAGCATGAAAAGGACAGTATGTATGTACAGGACTGTTTTAAGAGTGCATAGAATTCCTCAACTCCCAGCTAGTTTTGGTGAGGAATGCTGGTTTCCTGCAGTACTAGATGTAATTTTTTCCTTTAACAGAGCATAAAGTGTTGATTATTATTTTTTCCTCTGGCTTTAACTGCAATAAATTAGAAGATTCACATTTGTGCACTAAAGGTGAGGGTTGATGCTCATGCTGGATGTGAATAGGTGCTCTGTGAGCCTGAGTGTTGGATTTGATGCCTAGATTATCTCCCTTTTTCTTCTCAATTCACCTATTGCAATGATTTTGCTTACTGCTTTCATACTGAAGGTCAGTATCTACTTTTTCTCTGTGTGTTACGTGCTGCTTTACTTCCCCACTACCACTAGAGCTCCACATTATACCAATTTTTATCTGACCTTTTTTCTTAACAAGTATGTTTTATCAAATAATAATGAGCAGCAGCATACTCCTCACATGCATTGTAAAAATCCTTGCTCGCTGAAAGTCAAAGTGATCAGGGAAACATTTTCAAGAGAGCAATGATCATAAGATTGGGGGGAAATTTATATGAATTGTTATTAAATAAATAAGTTGCAGAGAGGACTGGCTGGTAGGGGGATTAGAAATGTGATATGGAGCTTTTCACCTCTGGGTAGCTATTTCAGTTTGGAAGCAAGTTTTGTAGGGACTGAAAGATGTTGCCATGTGATAGCCTCGTTTTGGACAGCTTAAAATGAGTTGATGCTCTCATGCTTGTTGCCAGTGGACAGGTGTCTACCTCAAAATGGCATCATCTTGGGAGCCTTGTCTGAGAGGACAAGGGCTGAGTGGCACTGTCACCTCAGTACTGTGCCTTCTTAACAGTGGGCATTGGGAGAGCAGCAGGAGACAGAGGGGATGAATTGTTGTTTCTTCATTTGTTTTTTTGATTATTGCAATTCCTTTTTCATCTGTGCAGAATGGGCTTTCACATTTCATCCTTAATACTGCTATTGCAAACTTGGACTCCTGTCTTCAGGAAGGCACTTGGTTTAATAGGATAAATCATGGAAACTGTGGCTTTTCTGTTGCCTGCTATTTGTGAAGCCAAAGAGTAAATTGCCTCTTCCCTGTGTGGATCCCTCTTGCTGCTTTATTCTGCACAGCTTCTATGTGTCTTCCCTGGGTTTCTGGAGTAACAGGACACAGGTCTGGTAGAGATGACTTTGGAAAGCTTTTGTGGTACAGAGGTGATGTTTGAAACATCCCTGTTCTGTGAGAAGAGGCTGCTGCCAGATGGCCACCAAGGCAGCTTCCATCTCTCTGCTCTTGAAAGAGAAATAAAGACTATTTAAAAATAGGCTGCATTGTTCTCAACCAAAAGAAGTTGGGGGAAATTCAATCTGCAGACATGAAGGTGAGAATGTGGCCTCTGAGGTAGGAGTGAAGGTACACAACTGATGTAAATCTCATTAACTTGAGATGTTCACCCCCTTGTGACTCTCCATCGGGAGAACTTGAGGGTTCAAAGGAAGCTGGGATTGAGTGGCTTGGATACCAAAGGCAGCCAGGCACAGAACTGCTCAGAGCTTGAAGAGCTGTCCACATGTATCTCCTTTTGGTCCAACAGCAGTATTGAACTCTGTCTAGTGTGAAAAGTGGTCACATTTCTCTTTTAAAAACACTGTTTTCACTAAATGATTTTTTTTTCCTAATTATTATTTTCCATCTTCTTATAAAAGAAACACGATGTGTGGAGATAAAGAGTTTTGATTTCAATTCTGCAGGACTAAAACCAGATACCAAAGATACTGTAAATATTTAAAGATGACAATAGCAGGCATTCTTTCTCCTCTTAAAGCAGGGTAATAAAGCTTGAAAAGTAAATTCGTGCTGACATTCCTCTTAAACTACCTCAGTTCAAACAAGAGTGCCAGCTTCAATGCTATGCTTGCTACTGGTGCTGCAGCAGCTGCTGCCACTTAGTCTCCTGCACATAGGACTGGGGAGCAAACTGAGTGGCTAAAATGACAAATAAATTTTCCTTCACCAGGTTTATTATTTATTGGAAATTAATATTTCTCTACTACAAAAGATGAACTAAAGTAGGTGTATAGGTAATTTTTGCATGCATTTGAATCTTTAAATAGCTGTGGGTGCATAATCAGCTTTTCTGAGGAACAGTCAAGCACAGTGCTGGATACTTTTTACCAAGTGCCAAGAATTACAATGTTGTGGAAAGAGTAAGGTGTGCAGAAAGCTCAGGGATATTCCCAATTCCATAGAGTTTTAAGAAATGTGCAGGTTTTCTTACTTTTGGGTTTGGTTTTGTTTGGGTTTTTTAGCTCAGACTTTCCTCTTGCAGAAAGCATTCCTGTGTGTACCTAGGACCTGTAGACAGCAACAAACTAGCATATGCTTACATGTTTTGGCAGATTGATCATTTAGAAGTTGTAAGGGTCGGGTTTTGCCACCCGTGTGCCATGAGATCTCATTCTGGAAGAGCTCTTTAGAACCTGCCCCTGGAGAGAGGTGAAGTTGGGCAGTCCCTTAGCACATCCAGTTCCAAGCTGGTCAGTGGGAAGGCTCTCAGGTTGGTATGGTTCTGCATGTCCCTTTTGGTCACTTTTGGGAAACACAGTTACTTTTATTTTTCCCCTTTCTCTTTTGAGGAGAACCTTTATAATGAATTTATTCCTTTAAAAACCCCCAGCAAAAAAAAGGATTATATAAGTAGGAATGCCTGTGTGGCATACATGTCTTGAGTTCTGGGCTGACAAAGGATTGGTTGCATAACATAAGAGATTTTTTTTTTATCTCTAATTGCTGCAGCACACTGTCTGTGTGTTATGGCTTGCACATAAACCAATGGGGTTTGCAGTTTGGTTTTGTTTATTGTTGTTTTCTCCCTCAGAGCATTAGCTAAACTTCTCTGATGGGTGCCTGTCAAAGTTGACCAAAGAAATTTACTTTTTTTGTCTTTGTTTTGTGCCACAGGCAGTGTTTCTTCCTGTGCTTTCTCTTGTACTTTGCACATCAAGAAACCTGCATTTCTCTTCTTCCTTTGTTCAGCTACCTGTGGCTCAAACCCTTTCCAGTCATGGGCACTGTCATCATTCTTTCTTAGCCAGCTATTTTGTGCTGGTTTTGTAATTATCTTGATTTTTCTGTTCCATCCTCAAAGAGCTTCATGGTTTGGTGTTTGAAGTACCTCCTATTTCATTATTTTCATTATAAACTGTGTTGATCATGTCGCTTTCAGGAGATGAAATGCCCCAAGCCAAGGCTTTTGGGGGGCATGGAGAATACCCACTGGTCTTATTCTGGTTACAATAATTCTAGTGGCAGAAGTGTTCCATGGCTACAGTTCTGCAGGAAGATAAGTTTCCTACATGTATTTTGGTAGCAACATGGACAGCAAAAATAAATGGATTTTCCTAGCATCCTAGTACTGTTTTTGTCTCCTTTAAGCACACGATGTTTCTTTTGAATTGCAGTGGATGTGCAATTTTGGCACTTTCTTATTTCCATGTGCTCCATAGGGACTGTTTCCTGGAGCGTTTAGATTAGTGAGGCTGAAAGAGTGGAGGAGTAAACAGTTTTGGGGATTAAAAGAATCCTGAGATGGGTATCAGCAAAGTATTACTTCTTAAAAATGTTATGATTACAGTGAAGCAGTCATGTAAAGATTGAGGAGGTAAAGAAAAGAGGAGCTGACTTAAATGTGGACCAGTAGAGAGACCAACAAGGGAATATAGATATAGAAAGTATCCAAATTGGTTTTCTCTGTTACTTAAAATTCCCGAGCGTGCTATCTGAACCTAGCTCCCAGCACTACTTACTTCTGCCTTGTCTGTATCATCTATTTGCTGAATGCAGTGCTCAGCTCTAATTTTGTAATTTTTCTGACAGGGCTTTGAGTTCCCCTTTCATACCTTCACTGGTTTGATATTTTTCATTTCAGTTCCTGGATAAAGATGTTTATTGATGTGCAGCAGCATGCAACCTTCTGGGTAGGCTGTTGTCTTGTTTGGATGACTGATTAGAGATACTGTTTTCTCCCCACAGAATAGCTAAATATATTTTATTGCCTAAGATGTGACCTTTTAATTCCCTTCCCCCTGGGGAAGGAGGTAGGGTGTGCAGCACGATGAATGAAACATAATGTGGCTCAAAGAAGAGCTGATTGACAGTGGACTGCACCAGATTTCTCTTTTGTGCTGTTATTGATGTCAGTGGTGATGCAGCAGAGGTTGATTTGACCACAAATGTGAGATTAAAAAAAAAAAAAAAGAGTTTTCTATAACTTGAATTAAAATTTATTAAACTTGCCCAGTTTTGTCTAACAAGGCATATTAAAGGGAAGGGTTGATTATCTGCATTAGCTGCTCCTGTAATATATGAATTTCTATGTTCTTGACACTAATCATCAAATAGTTGTGTTTGGAAGAAACCTTTAAGATCATCAAGTCCAACCATTAACTGAGCACTGCAGAGCCACCTCTAAACATATATATTCTTGAATTTCCTTCCAAGGATATTCAAGTTACAACCCTGTGAAACCATCTGTCTTAGTTCAACTTGAGTCAGGCTGCTGCCCATGGTCTCTTCAGGAAGGCCCCTCTACAACAGGGTGCTTTTACTCATCATCATTTCCATTGATTTTTCCTCAGCCACAGAAAGGAAATCTGCTTCCTTGGAACCATTAAGATGGCATAAGAAGTCATAATTGTTCTACTGTCTAGAAGAAACATTTTTCACTCTCTACAAGCCTCAGTGTGCAATTGGGTAACACACATGATGCTGCAGGCTCACTTTGGGACTCTTGTGTTTTTACTGGGTAGACTTACAGGAGACCAATGCCTAAATTCATCTGCTCTCATCTTCATAAGCTGCTCTGAGAGCTTATTTATTGTTATTAACAAATACATTTCAGGAAAATCTGGAAGTGCAAGATTTGCATGTACCTTTCAGGTAAATATATCTATTTTTTTCTCCATGTAGACTAAAACAACTTCAGAAATACAGGTCATGTTGGTATCCCAGGAGAGCATCTTATTTGTGCTTCTGGGCTCTGGAGCAGATGTTTCTAGGCCATTGTTGTCAGGTGCTTCCTTCCTTGTGGTTCACAACTGCAGTGTCCAGTCGCTCATGGCTCAACAAAGTTGTTGAATCTGCCTTAATTCTGGGATGAAGTGCAGCAGCCCCATCCAAATAGTCAGTTAAAAGTCTGCTGCTCTGTAAATAGGTAAACATGTGGTATGGGATGATTCATAGATGTGCCTGAGTTAAGTCTGCTGTTTAAATATTTCCATAGGTTGCCTAGTTTTTAGTAGGCAAGCTACCATTTCCTTATTTGTGACCTAAACCCACTCTTTGTGTTCATGAAAAAAAATCCTGGTCCTTATGGTCTCCTTAAAACAGCTTTTTCAATATATTGAAATACAGTCTTGTCTGAGTGTGCACTATAAAATTAATTCTTTTTGTCCCTCCTCTGCTCTTCTGCCTCTTTTTTTGTTGTTGTTGTTTCTGTGTGTATTGTATTAAAATGGATTTTTTATATGTGCATATCTGAGTTTGGGGAGAGCTGCTGCTTCTGCTCGGAAAGCTTTGAAACAGGTGATGATGCTGGTGAGCTTTTCTATGAGGGAATACAAAGTTACAGTATGCCCAGTAAATATTTTTACTAGAAATATATATTCTTATAATTACCAAAACTATGATGACAGCCTGTTGTAAGGCAAAGAAACAATAAATGGAATGAAGATGGAGCGTAGGAATGGAAGTGTTAAAACTGGGATGTGACTTTTTCATTTTAGAATGTTCTGAAAATTAATGCAATGATTTCAGAGACTTCTACTTAGACACACTCGACCAAGGAGCAATATAGCTCTTAAGCAAAAATAGTTTGTCCTAATTGTCTTAAAAATAGCACAGGAAGTAATGAAATATAAGGAAAACCTAGTTTTCTTTAGATTGTGCACAGATGATGTGAGGAAGTGAGGTTTATTAACACAGGCTAAACTAAAAGTACCAGTTTCAGGTATTAGAATTACTATTTTGGTTGTGCATGAAACTCATCTTGCAATTACTGTGTGTTGGACAATTCTATATATATATAGAGAGAGAGAGAGTGAGTAGGATTTTTTAGTTGTGTATTTTTTAGGAATTTACATTTTTAGGAATATGACATAGATTATTTATACTTACCTTTGCTAATATGTCCTGTTTGGGCTCACAACAGAGAGTGGACCACAAATTCACAGATCCTTGTGTAGGTTGAAGAAGCAGCTATACAGACAATAATGATGGACACGTGTCTAGTAGCTTCCCCTACCCTTCTGTGGCTCTCCTACAAGCTCAGCATAAAAAATACTGAAGAGAAGGGTATAAAAATGCTCTTCTTTTTAAGGCAGTGCCTGTGTTCCATAGTATAGCAGCATCATGGCTTTGTAGCTTCTGACACTGCCACGACTTGGATGCCCAGCAGGCTGCCAGTCATGGGGCCAGAGTGTAGAACATAGGTCACTATAGCAGGGAAAATCCTGCAGATCCAATTAATTCATTAATTTGGCTCTTCTTACCCCTTCTGAAGAGTTTTAGTGCCCTTAGGAGTAAGGGGATATAGAGTAAGAGCTGTAAATCCAGGAGGAAGACTAGGAAAGTAGTTTTTAAGCTACTAAGGCCTTTAGGCCTTTGCTGTTTTGCTGTTTGCAGTTCATGCTATGTTAAGAAAAAAAAAAAAAAATCAATGTATTTTGCTTTCCACTTGAGTGTATTTTCCATGTCCCATTTTCTGTGCTATTATGTTTAGAGAAAATTGAGCCACAAGTATATGTTAAAGCTTTAGTTTATGGATGAGGCTCCTTCCAGAAGTATAAACTCAATCTTAGCACACTGCACTTAAGGTTATGCTGAAAAACCACATTTTAGAAGATCTGGTCTAAAAATGGGTGGAAGGGGACCAGAGAAGGAGGTTTGAACCAGGAAAATGTGTTGCAAATTGGAGACCAAAATCTTTTCTCAGAGGTGTGGCTGTCCTTGCAGTGACAGATTTATGTGCACAGCAAAGCAGAACAAGCACCCTGTAATTTGAAGGATACTAAATGAACTCTGAAAAGACAGGGCCATGATGAAGGTCATGTGCAGGCTGTAAGAGCAGAGCTGGCTATGGGGTAAGGCCCAGTCTGTGCTGGTAATACTGGTTGTGTTGCTAGGTTATAGATCAGTGTTTCAGCTGGATGGTGGTGGGGTTTTCATGGAGGACTTGCACTGCTGAAAGTCAAAGTGCATGCATCTTAAGCTGAGGAGGTATTTCCTTTAGCTGGCACCTCTAATAATCTCTTAAGAACATGAGAGCCAGCTGCTTGAAGGCAGCCTCCTCTTCCTCCCCACCTCGTGCCCAGACCCTCTGAGTTCAGTTCCTGTTCTGATTCCCTTGATGTTCTTAGGAAAAGCCTTGATACCTGAGCACAGGGGTAAGGCTGCAGGGGATTAAAAGGATAAACTCCATTACTAATATTCTCCAGTCACAGAGTTTACATCAGGATAATGCCCAAGGGCATCCCTATGAAAAATACTGTCAAGTGTTGGCTGGAGAGTCTCTGTGCTGTCAACTGTTATGCTGCTTTTTATCCAGTGTTCCTTTCATGTTCACACCTCCACTGTTGTACTGCTGCTTACTGCCAGGTGGAGGATGACAAATGTTGAGCACTGTCTCTTTAACTTGATGCAAAGGTGATTAATGTGCTATTAATTCCACACCCTTCACATCTCGGGCAGGATAGGTGTCTCAAGCATCAGTGTAATACTCCCTAACTCATCATTTGGTCCCTGTACCAGAAGCTGTGCTCTGTGCAGACCAAGGTAGGGTCCTTGTTTGGTGATCCTTATGGCAGGGCTGAGCTGAAACTCTGCTGTGCTTTGTTCTCTACCCTGTTGGATGCTCAATAGCTGTTTACGCCAGTTGGTAATACACCACTGGGGAGTGGCTGTGGCTGGCCCTACCAAATGTAGTGATGTCCCAGAGTGGGATCGTGGTCTATTCCATGTGTCATGGCAGCCCAAAAGGCCAATTGAATCCTGGGTTGCATCAAAAGAAGTGTGGCCAGCAGGAGAGAGGTGACCCTGCCCCTCTGCTCTGCCCTGGTGAGACTTCACCTGGAGTGCTGTGAGCACCCAGTGCAAGAAGAACATAGACCTGATGGAGAGTGTCCAGAGGAGAGCCCTAAAAATGCTCAGAGGGCTGGAGCAGCTCTCCTGTGAGGGCAGTCTGAGAGAGCTGGGGTTGTTCAGCCTGGAGAAGAGGAGGCTTCAGTGGGACCTTCCAGTGACCTCCCAGTAACTGAAAAGGGTCTATAAAAATGCAGGAGATGGTCTGTCCATAAGGTCCTGTAGTAACAGGGCAAAAGGTAATGGCTTTATGCTAGAAAAGGGGAGATTTAGGTCAGACATTAGGAAAAAGCTCTTCAATATGAGGTTGATAGACCAGTGAAATGGGTTCCCAGAGAGGTGGTGGAGGCCCCATCCCTGGAGACATCCAAGGCCAGGCTTGAAGAGCCTCTGAGCAGCCTGAGCTAGTCACAGATGTCCCTGCTGATTGCAGGGCAGCTGGACTAGATGACCTTTGGGGGTCCCTTCCAACCCAACACATTCTATGACTCTGATTCTATTTGCTGTAGAAGCTCTGTGTATTTATGAAGAAGTCACAGTTCAGTAAGGATGATTTTGCCTCAGTTTCCCAAGAGGGAGCAGGCACACAGAGTGCTGATGAGCCAGGGAGGCTGAAAAGCATCAGTTGAACATGAACTGGTGCTCAGCCACTGCCAATACTTCCTTAGAGCTGCTGTCTTTGTAGTGGTGACAGTTGTGTTTGCAGAAGGCTGCAAGTCTTACTGTGTGAAAATGAAGTGGGTTTTTTTTTTTCCTCCAAGCAGTGAGCAGGTTGGTGCACTGCATTTCTCTAGTGTGAGGAGACCAATCTTGGGGAACAGAGTTTAGCACTGAAGTCTGACAGTTGTGAATTTCACTTCAGGACAGCTTTGTATAGTTCCTGGTTGAATTCTGGCCTGAGCCACATCCTAACTGTGGTAGGACTTTCTTTTAGCACGTTCCATTAGTGTAATAACACATAAGCCCTTATAATAATATATAATAATAATAAAAGCCCTAATAAAAAAAAATCCATAATAAAATAAAGATATTAAACATTATGAATATATAGAATAAATATAATAAATTAAAGCCCTAATAAGTCTTTAGAGTGGCCAGTTAAAAAGAAGCACGAGCCTTGAAAAGTGAGCCACCAGCAATGAGGAAGAAATGCAGAAAGGCTGAAATCCTTCCCTTTTTTCATCACTTAAAACTGATTTGCTGCCACAGGGTGCCACAAAGCAGCCTTTACCTGAAATTCTGACTGACAATCATCAGACCTGTTATGTGCATATACATTACTTCTGGCACACTGGTAGTCCCACAGATATAAACTGAAATCAGTAGATATTCTGGAATCTGAGAACCAGTGTGGACTCAGTTTCTGAAGTTGTTTTTTATTGATTCATTTATTTATATATTTTTTTTCCCCCTTTGGTTCCTTGTCCATACTTTTTTTATACCACCTGTCATTATAATCTATTTTAGCTTTGTTATATAGGTTTTTTTCCATCGTACAAATCTTATTTGTATTTTATTTACAGTTCAGTTTGTTATATTTGCCCCAGAAGATGAACTGTAGGGTCAAAGTGTCGTTGAGAGCATTATTAGCAATACTTTCCCCTTCTAACCTCTTCTCACTTGTGTGTCTTTGTCGTGGATTACTGATCAAAAACTTGGAATCTGAGCTGGGAGTTGGGTTTCTAGGGAGATTCTGCTTTCCATGTGAAGGTGGCTGTTGAGATGTCAGGATATACAGGCCAGAAAGAAATCTTGGGTTAATAACGTGAGACATTTCTAATTTACTTTCTTCTTGCTTATTAAAAAAAAAAGCCAATTTGACTGCATTTTCTAGAAAGAAGGTGCAAGTTTCCCAAACAGCTGTATATTGCTGTTGGCTGGATGTGTTAATAGGGTGGCTATTACATATATATGAGGTGTTAGGTCCTTAGCTACTTTACTTGCATGGACAGGAGTGCACCATATATGTTTATAGCTCCTATTTCTTCTGACTTTTGGCTTTAAGAATTTAGATTAGCACTTAAATTTCCAGTTGTCCCATCCAAATATGTAGATTTCCCCTGCCTTCCATTAGCCTTGAAGCATTAGGAAAAAAACCAAAGCCAACACCTATGTAACAAATGTAGCTTGGATCCTATCTCATTTTATTATTGTTGTCCACCAAAAATGGCTTTTTCCTTTTTTTGCTGAAGTAAATAAAGCTTAAGCAGGCTGGGTTTTGTGATCCTTTACTGTCCCACTGGATTTCTTAACTTTCCTAATACCCAGACTTGTAACTTTATATTGTATCAAAGTTTTTAATGTACTTTTTCCAGAGGTCTGATGGCTTCTCCTACACAAATGATAAGTGGAGAAACTTATTTTATGGTAATATTTTAGATATTGACAGTTACTTAGAGTTAGTAAAATATGTTTCTTTTGGATAAAATTTGTTTGGTTTAAATAGTACCTGTAAAACTGCTTCTTTTCATTCATTGTTTGCCCATGGTGTAACACCTAAAACAGAAAAGAACCTGTTCTTATGGCAAGCTCTTGCTTTCCTCTTTTCATACCATATTCTTACCAGAATAATAGAAATATGCCATGTTTTACATGCTTTAAATCATCTACATGTTCTTTTTAGCTGCCTAACATGACTCAATCATAGAACTGTAGGGCTTGGAAGGGACCTTGATAGTTACAGCATCTCTACAACAAGGTGTTTTTAAGCACAGTTGTAAATCCCTGTCAGGAATGATGCCAGTAGCTTTTACCCTTCCTTCATGAAAGTAGTTCAGATATCTCTGGAAATTATTTCCAGTGTTCCTTCTCAGTTCTTGCCCTGAAAGTTAATTCTTGATTCATTGTGCATGACAGATATTATTGCTTCATCAATTCCTTTCACAGATATTACTGTTTATAACCCTGGGATTTGTTCCCTGTCATCTCTACCCTTGAATTCAATTAAACTGCCTGTAGGTAGAGCTGCAATTCTGCTACCAGAATGTACCCTTCTTCTTCCCAGCATCAGAAAGGAGGAGCATAGCTCAAAAGCTGTGGCCAAGAAGTAAAGCTTGTATATGAGAGAGGTCCCACGTTGCTAAGAGATTGGCAATGCTCACTTTTCCCCTTTTCTGTATTTGCATAGAATAATAGTCCTGAAATATAGCAGTCAGATGAGTTTCTTTCAAGAAAAACATTTAAAGTTGAAGGGTAATTTTTACATTACCAAGATAAAACTTGGAAAAAAACCCGACCAAAGCCTCTGCTGCTGCTGTGATTTTTGGGGAGAGTGGGATGCTTTTTGGGTGTAAATTTTAGTAGCATTCACTAAATTCTTCTAGACCTGCTCACCAGTGTTTGGTTGCTTTCTATTTGATGTGTGTCTGGGGTTTCTTTAGTAAGAATTTTAACTGATTTCAGTGAAGCTGTGTGTATCTTGAGTGATGTTTTTACAGGAAACACAAGGAAAAACTTTTTCCCAGTGAGGGTGACAGAGCTCTGGAACAGGCTGCCCAGGGAGGTTGTGGAGTC
>JANHGL010005632.1:54462-64776 GCA_024611195.1 Ceyx melanurus | reverse complement strand
CAATCCACACTTAAGCTTGGCTGTGAGTATCCCATGGGAGACAGTATCAAAAGCCTTGCTGAAGTCAAGGAATACCACATCCACTACCCTTTCCTCATCTATCCATCTACATCACCTGCCTCATCCTCCTAGGCTCCTCCAGAGCTGCAACAAACATCTCCTGTCACCTCACAGCCGAGCAATGCACAGATTTGCCCGAGTTTGTCAGGATTAAGCAGAGCTGCTTTCAGGCTGAGCCACCCAGGGGGGACTGATTATTCCTGCCCAGAGCCAAGGCTCTAAAAAGGGACATTGTTTCAAGGATGATTTCTGGGTCCCCCTCACACATACACAAGTCTGTAGCTCCAATCTGTTGGTTTTGTTTGTTTTGGGTTTTGTTTGTTTGTTTGTTTTTTGTGAGGTGCCTGCTACCACCTGCAGTCAGCATTAAGATCAGAGAGGGACAATCAAGGGAAAAGAGGAGTGAAAGCCAGGCTGGTTGGCCAAACCTAGGGTGATCTGCAGAAGGGATGAGCCCTGCCCGGGTGCTTAACCAGCTGTTCTAGGTATGTCACACTGATTTAAGGACATCTCAGAGCAGTAGATGTTCTGCTACCCTTTTAGGATAAATCCTGACTTCCAAAGAGCCCCTGCTCATGCTCAGGAACCATGTGCATGCAGTATCCCCAAACAGTCCTTCAGGGCTGTTTAGCTACCAGCCTTCCCTAGGACAAAGTATTAGCTTAAAACTAGTTTCACACACAGTCTCCACATGCAGAACACCATTAATCTCTCTTTGCCCTGTGTGATCCCCCACACTCCTTGCTCACAGCAGCAATTTCTTCCGCTGCCCAGGACAGCTAGTCACTAAAATTGACTTACCCTTATCCTTCTGCTCCAAAACCACCACTCTAGCCTGACTTTGATCATACAAAGCTATCCTCAGAGAAGTGATAGGCAATCTCCTCTCCTGCTTCTAATCAATCAATCTTCTGCCAGTCACTCCCCTCCCCTTTATCAGGCAGCAAACTCCCCACCTGCATCAGCCATCAGCACCATTTCCTTAGTCCTTTCTCTGCCAGCATGATGCCTGTGCAGAGGTGATGCAGGTAGATCTACATCATCATCATCAACCTGACCTCTAAACTTTGGGAACCCAAATAAAAATGGGCCTGAGAGATAAACCAGCCTCCCCAGGTTTACTTTTAAAGCTCAGTGCAAACAAGTAGAGAGGACATTTTGCAAAAGCTAGCATTGTCTCCTAATGCAGGAGAGTTTCTCTATTGTCTCCTAATTTTCATTGTCTCCTAATGCAGAGAATTACAGCTCTGCTATAAAGAAAACCCTGGTTTATGGGTCAGCTTGGTACTGGGCACTGTCAACAGGTCAGAAACCTCTGTCAAATGTGCAGCCAAATAAAGAGGTTGGAGAGTGTCTTGAGGTCTCAGCAAAGCCTCCTGACAAGGACTTAGTGCTGTCAAAGCACTGGGGAGGATTCTCATCTGCTGAGCAAATAAGACTGCCTGGAGCTGCACTCCTGATACTCATCAGATCCAGTGGCAGAGGTTGCTCAAGCTCCTGAGCACCAGGGTTCACCCTGCTCTGCTGGGAACAGAGCAGGAGCACTGGGCGGAAGAGTCACGTTTGTGCCCTGTTCTACCTCCACAACACTCATGGATGGTTTGGAGAAAGATGCCAGAACCACCCATCATACTGCACCTTTTTTTTCCTTTAGTCTTTGCTATAATCCTTTAATGAATTAAGTGGAGCAATTAAGCAGCATTTTTTTCTTTTTTTTTTTCTTTTTTTTTTTAAGTGAACACTCATGAAAATGGAGATAGGTATTTTTGCCATTCAAACACTTAATATGATAATTAATGCAAAGCCCCTCAGCTTTAGAGATTCTCCACACCTCTCACCCAGCCCTTTTTCTGTTTATCTTTCTGGCAGAATGCTTCTCATATTTATTCTAATGAGGTCGACTCTTCCTCTTGCTTACACTATACTCAAAATGCACAAGACAGTGAGAGGAGGGAAGGGTGGAGACTCAAAGCTGCTTCAGAGCAAAAGCCCCAACCCAACATCAAAGGTGGAGAGCCCTGTCATAGCAGAAAATGGAGAAACCTCGTTTCTGGGGAAATTCAGAAGGCACCACAACCTCGGGGCATTGTCAGCATCCTGAGCAAAGCCCTGGGAACTATGTGGCCACTTTGCAGCCCTTTCAGGGCCATGTTGCCTGGTGTAAGAGGTGAAGAAGAGGTGCCTGCTGCCTTATCCACGTCCCATGTGTGGCCTCACTGCACACATCTTTCATGTATTGAAAGCAAACCAGGAAATCTGTGTTTAGAGGGGATATTGAAAAGCCACGATAATGCATCCAGCCTTCATCTCAAGTTGCTGAGTTGATTCTTCATGCCTAGTTCACTGAAGAAGGATCTGCTGGGCAGGGTGACAAGTTAAGCTCCTTCACCAACCCTAACAAAAGTGAGGGGTTGGCTCTCTGTGCCTCAGCTTCCCTGAAGGAAGGTTAATAGATCACTTAATAACCTCCCTGAAAAGGAGGTTCATACATCACTTTGAGTCCCTTTGAGGATGCAAGCACTAGGCAATGGCAAACAACTGGGAGATGCTGTGGGCCTAGGTCAATGCTCAGAGGTGCCTTGCCCCTCCTGCTCTTATCACAAGCATTTTACTAAGAATACTGTCAGCTCTACAGCTGTCCTTATCCCTCCACCCCAGCAATGATGGGAAGGAGTTCCAAACTGATAAAAACCAGCAGCTCAAGTCCAAGAGGAAACCTCTCAGACATTTCTCTGAGCACTTAGATGAAGTGTTTCAAAGATGGGCAAAGTTTAACCTGTAACTCTGTGGGTATGTAGCAAATGTGGTTTGATTGAAAGCAGGCAGTGGGTCACCCAGTGAATCCCAAATGGACTGTCTTATCTGGGCTGGATGGAAACCCTCAGCACTAAAATTTGCTGTTTGTTCTAGGGAAATGCCTCTGCAATCCACAATTCTCTCACTTTTTACTGTCTTTTATTAACTTCATCAAAACACATTTTCTGACACAAAAAAAAGTCTTGGTAAGTGTTCTCTGACTCATCAAACTGGCCAAACAGATCTTCTGGCCACACAGAAACTGGACCATCCTGTTTGTGGGTGCAACAGCCGCCCCCAGCTGTGTGCCAATGGCTGAGGAAAGCTGTTCCCATTGTGAAACACTGCCTGCCAGATGTGGCCAAGCCCTCCCTCACATCTGGATAGCAGTCAGCCATTTTTATTTTCTCAGTTGTTTGTTGCCTTGTCCTGAAGCTGGACAAGCTTTGGAGATGAGGCTCTTCATCCATTTCCACAGAGCACTCCATTAGCTTTTTCCCTGTAGGATCACAGTTTTGTAAACCCAGAAGAGAGGTCACAATACTCCCAGAAAGTAGCTTCACTGTTGGGAGGTTTGTCTCCTCTTCTTTGATACCCTCCTAGAAATCAGTGGGAGTTTGGACAATGAATCTGTTAAGTAGTACAAATTCACAGAGATTTGATGTCTGAGACCTTACCTTTCACTGTGCTAATGCACAAATACTGCTGCATAGCTTGCAAAGCCTGCAGTGATCATGGCCAAACATAACAGACAATAAAGCTGATGACCTCTGCTTGGTTGTCCAGTTCAGTGAAAGCAAACACTTCTCCCTGTGGGCTGCTGTGCATGATGCTTCAGAAATTAGGGAACTTGCTCCCATATGTCCCTGGGAAATCTCAGGGACACACCATCCATCAGCATTTTGCAGTCTGAGACAATAGCAACAGCTCCTGCTACACTGGTACAAGCCCAGACACTGTGCTCTGCCTTCCTGTAAACAAGAGCTGTTTAGCTCTAAATTTTTCTTTTGGCTCAGGCTCCTCTGGTTCAGTAAGGATGGTATTGAGATAATCATCGTGTGGATTGTATTCCCAGTATAAGACTTTGTTGCACAATGGCACCTCTTTATAATACCCTTGGAGCAAGGAAGTTCTAGGCTGACTTCTCCACCAGGCATGACTGGGCATCAAGTCTCAGCACCAAGCTGAAGAAGTGATAGACAGTGAGGATCTGAAAGGGGAAAATCTGAGACTGAAGTAACAGATTAATAGAGAAACATTTACAGACTGCCATGGAAAGAAGAAGAGGATACAAAGGATATGGGCTGGAGCAAAAGAGAGTTTTGGTTTTTTTTCTAAACCAAGTCAAAGCAGGAGAGGTGTGGTGTTTCCTAGAGAGAAGAGTAAGTGGTCCAGGAAAGGACCAGAAGGCCAGACCAGAACAAACACAAATCATTTGCCTTCTTGAAAATCAACCACCACTTTAAACGGTTTCTGCTTGAGCTGGGCAACCCAGAGACCTCTGACTGAAGTAAGAGAGTGGGCAATGCCCTGCTCTGTCCATCCCTGATGTCCTGTGCAATCCCCAACATATGACTCAGTGCACTGGAGTAAGAGTAAACATCAGGTAGTTATGCAGGGTCAGTGAGGGTGCCTGGCACAAGCTCATTCCCCCTGGACAGACACCTGAACTAAGGGAGTTGTAATTTAACCTCTTGATTCTTTTCCACTCTTCAGATAAATTAACTCACTGTTCTTTCCCCAACTCCTAATGAAGACCAGCCATATCCCATGTTCTCAGCTCCACTCTTCCTCACTGCCAGCCCCACTAAACTACTTTCTCTTGCACAAACACCAAGTTGAATCTTGGTTTCTCAGCCAGGATGATGGAAAGGCATGTCTGCATTAATCCATCCACCACAGCCTCAGCTACTTCCTGAGCAACAGGGCCAGAAGGAGGGATTTGCTGGAGCCCTGCTTTAGCTGGAAGCCACCATGCCTTGCATTGTGGAGAGAGGGGGTTCCAGTGCAGTAACTTCATAAAGTCTTATGGTGGCCTGGAACATTCCATAGCATGACTCAGTGAAATCTTGTCAAGAACACCATCTCCTTCACTAATTAAGCTAGGAGGGTTAAGGAGCCTGTGATGCAAGAGGCACTGGCCCTGTGGGCACTCTGGGAGTGTAAGACCAGTGACAGTACCTCAGAAAATGAGAAAGAAACCTCCTGCCAGACCTGGAAGTTAGAAGCTGTTCGCTGGGTACACCTCGTCCCCCAGCATGCTCTGATGAAATCACCCACTTAGGTCTGGTGGTCAGCTTTGCTTGAGGTCACTTCCCCATGCCTCACAAGAACATGGTGACTCCTCTCCCCACGCTGCCTCGACAGTCACCCCACAGAGACTGTAGTCACACGCGGTTCTGGATTCAGTCACCACCATCCCAGCCAACAATGAGATCAGCCATCCGGCACGTGGTGGAGACCTATTGGCTTGTGATGAGCTAATGCTTTCTCTGTGCAGACGGATGGAGGAGGAGGAGGAGACATGCTGACTCACTAGCTCATCCCATGACGAGAGCCATGGTCCAGCCCATGCCCTCCCAGAAGGGCATTGCGCAGCTCCCACCTCCTGAAGGGGCTCCACTCAGCATGGATGATAGAAGCGGGGCCATGGCACACCCCAGTACTCTCTGCTGGCACATCCTTGTCGCCTTCCTTGCAACAATGAACCTTCTCCTGGGGTCTTGCACAGCATCTCACCCCATCCCATCAGGGTCCCATCTGTCTGTAGAGTGATGACATCCCTTCTATGGGCTGGCATCCCAGCCTTCTGTTGCACTGAGCTTCTGACTGTCCTGGTGCCAGATGGCATCGGAGGCAGGTGACTTCATCTCTTTTAAAGGGGCAAGAGATCTGTCAGCAATGCCTTGTAGGAATCAGTGTGCATCATCCTTGGTGGGGAAGTCAGTGAGAGGACTATGACACAGCAGTGGTTATGACACCACAAAGGGCCTGAAGAGACTTGGATTCTAGTCCAACACTGCCAACCACCTCATGTCCTTCATACTGAGCAATGTATTGTGTTCAATCTGTCCCACACAAAAGCCTTGTGCAACACCAGAGAGTGGGTGGCCAATTGAAAAATGAGGTCTGTGGTGATGCCCTGCTGTGAGTGAAAAGGCTGGGACTACCCAGCATTCAGCCTGTAAAGCCAAAGATGTCAGTAGAGGCTGTACTGGATGTTGGGGAGACCAGAAGGAGTGATTACCATCGCACCAGTCTCTATCCCCAAAACTAAGTGTCATGGCCTGAATCAAATCCACCAACCAATGGACTCCTCTTGGACTTCAGGCCTGGCACTTCTCTAAGGAAATCCCAGTTCAAATTTGTATTGGATAAAAAGGGTGAGTCTCAGGGCAAGAATACTGTTTGCACATAGAGACATGGTTCAGGTCCTTTGGTTACCACTTGGAGGGTCTGGTGCAAAGGGAGAGATGTAGCCACCCTGGGAAACTTCAAGAAGATAAGAGAGATGCAACCACGTGTCCCTCTCTGCAGACAGCCCCCCAGAGTGTTCAACTCAGCTGGCAGCTGCACGGTGGTTTGCATCTCCACGAGAAGGTTTTTGACTCATCAGAGCAGCTTCATGGAGAGCTATTATCAGCTTTGGTCAACTAGTTTGCAATGCATACACGAACATGGGGAGTCAATTCCTGTGCAGGGCTGGATCCTCCTCTCCCCCAGTGCACATGCTCCCGCTTGTCGGGGAAAACGCTGTTGTTCCAGGCAGATAATCACCCCTTCCCTTGCAAGTCCCTGCATGTTCCTCTGCAAACATAGCCACAGAGAATTTCAGCACAGCAGATGCTGAGCCTCAAAGGCCAGAGCCACAGACGGGCTCTCCTTCTTGCAAAAGGGAACAAAGTTGTTTGTCCTTGAGGAAGGTAACTCTCCATCTGCGTTACCTCTGTCTCAGGGCCTGTCAGATCCCAGCACATCAGTGCTGTAGATTTGAAGGGGGCCTGATAAATCATAGGAGAGCAATAGGAGCTGGGAATGCTTAAGGAGTGCCCACCATGATACTGGTTGCCCACTCTCACCACAACAGCTGGAGTATTTCAGTTCCTTTGTTAGCCAGCTCACATAGAGTGCCAAACCCTCAGAGACCCCTGTCCACATTGCCATATCTCAATAGCACTGCTATGACCTCCAGATCCATGAAGGTAATGCTCTGGTGTGGCCCATTTTAAATATTGGCCATGAAGGACACATTTGGTAGGGTGAGCTGGAAGACAGGCCTGCAGGCATGTGTTCAGAAGGTAGAAAATCTGATCCCCAGGGCAGCGAGTAGGTATAGCCATTGGCAGTGAGGCCCCTGTAAGTGTTTCTTGTCAGTCCAGAGAAGCTCATGGTGATTTCCCTGTCGAAGCCTGAACACGCTACCTCTCTGCAAAACTCTTTGCGTGCAGCTAACCCACAGCAGAAAATCTTGGCTTTATCAAGTGGAGATCTTGGGCGGAACTAGGAAATGAAATCTCTCCCTGTGATTAGAGAGAAAGGAGCGTCCTTGCCAGCCAAGTGATGGAGCTCTGACATTCCCCACGCCCTAACAAAGGGCCCGTTGCATCCAGTGGAGTAAGATCCCAGAAGCAGGATGTGGTAGCATGAAATGTTGACACCAACTTATGGAGCTTTTTTGGCTTGTTTGGTTGACTGAGTGATGTGAAGCAGCACTCAGGGCAAAGTCAGACACCATGCGCATCTACATCTTCCTTCTTTCTTTGCTCCTGGGCAGCTCCCTCAGCCAGGCCAATCCTCTTTGTTTGCAATCACGCGTAATTCTGCAAACTCTTTCTGCAGTTGCTGAAGCTATTCCTTAGGACAAAAATGTCACTTTTCTTCCCAGCTCAGCCTTACTTCAAGTTGAATATGATTTCTGAGAAGGCAGAGACAGTTTTCATCAGTCCCAGGCTCTCACTCACCATTGATAGAGAATTAACAGCTGGACATTAGATGAAGTTCTTCTATGCTTCTTTCCCCTACTGGATCACTGGGATAGTAACTGATCCAAATGGGCTCCAAGAGCTCGTGTTTGCCTTTGAATGGAAGGCAAGAGTCCATCTTACTGTCCTAGTCGACTATAATGTGAGGATATTGGAGTGTTTTCTCCATAGCTAGAGTGCTGCTCACCCCAATGCCATGATTTAATTAAGAAAGCACTATTTGCTATTAAACCATCCAGTATGTTTGGAAAAATAGGTTTTTGGACAATCAAGTCCTCCTCCAAGTCCCCTAAAAAAGCCTGTCTATATTTGTTTTCAACTACATTTGTCTGACTAAGATTACATTTCCCTACTCCATAACCAGGGAGCAAAGTCGTCTTTAAGTCCTCAGGAAACCCCTGCAGCTACCAAGACTGGTACCACACCCTGCCACTGCTGTGGAAAGGAAGACACAGTGTCCATCTGCTGGCAAAGAGGTGGAGATTTCAGCAGCTTCTGAACTCACTGAGCATTTGTACATGTTTTGTACAGGGATCAGATAACACCCACCTGAAGTTTATGCCCAACCTGTCTGCAGGGTCTGTCTGATACAGGGCTCTTCCATGAACACCAGCTTCCTCAAACAACATTTCATCAGTGAAGCAAGGCAAGTAAAAGGGATTGAAAGAGGTTCTCTGTGACCACCTGGAAGAGTAATGAGACAGTGCAAAAAGAAGAGCTGTCTTTCGGTTAACATGGCTGTCTCTTGCCTTGTTTAAGATCAGCTATGCTAGCCTTGCTAGCTGAGCATTCATATCTCCTTACACTAGAGGAGACCAAGTCCCCAGGCCCAATGTCTCCAGGGTTACTCGTTGCCCCAGATGCTGGCAAACTAAGCAAGGCAATTGGCCAGTTGTGAAAGGATCCAAACACAGGGGAAATGCTGGTTCTTGCAGCAATCATCCGATGCCCTGAAGACAAGAGGTTTGCTCATTTGTACCTTGGTATGTCTAAATAGAATACAAGTATTGTTCTGAGCCCTGCCTCAGACCCACTGAATTGCATCCACCAATACCTGATTTTCTCACCTTCTACAGCTGTGAGTGATGCAGCTGCATGAAGGAACTTTTCCTTTTACTCCTCCCAAAAGCACCTTCCATTGATATTACTGACTGATCACCTGGCCTTCTCTCAAGAGACATCTTCAAGAAGAGGAGCTGATTTGCAATTTCATAGTATTATTATTTCTACTATCAATTTCATATTTCTCATAGCTTCCCTGCAACTTCCCCTACAAGTCATCTGACTAAAACAGCTACAAAAATGAAGCTGTACACATAAAGTCGACTGAATTATGCTCTATTCTCATTCAATTCAAGCTGAATAGCCTCAAAAGCTATGACAAGCTTGAAATGAAAGTAATTTTCCAAGCAAAGTTAAGATGCTGTGAGGAAAGCACCCAGCATGAACATTTGTAGCACAAAAGCGAACAGCTCAGTTCCCAATACAGCATTGTCCCAGGTGACCCCAGGAAGATCTCACCATGCCATGCAAATTTCCTCCTTTATTTTGGTACAAAATATTCACTAGATTTAAATGCTGAACAATTTTGATTCCATCAAAACTGCATTTTCTGGTGAAATTAGCAGATTGCCATCTCTCATCTCCACTGACAACTCCAAAGAGTCCAATACTCTATGAGCAACCTCTTCACATCTTTTTGTATTTAAATCATGAAATCACATGGGTTTTCCCATGAATTATGTCCTGTGATTTCATTCTACAGTACCTAGTTTGAGACAAGTTCTAGCTGAAGCTGTATGTGTGGCTGGAGGATTCACAACCTGCTGTCCTGGGTGGTAGTAAGGTGCAAGTTTGCACCAACCACTCCTCCTCAAAAGGGATACTAATGAAGTCTGTCACTATCCTCTACTAGCTCCTGTACTCACTTCCATGACTGTTGGCACATGCAGCCTCAAAAGCAGCAGTCAAGCACCCATTCAGACTGTTTTTAAAAGTGTCCGGTTTTCATATTCTTTACTTGGTTTTGTTTTCCTAAAACTCTACAGAATGCTTTCTAGCCATTTCCTCTGAAAAACAGAACAAAACACACCAGAGAGGGGAAAAACTTCACTAAAATCTGAACACCTGTTTCCCACATTGAGACCTACCCCTGTGTCTGTTCAAACCTTAATGCAATCTAAAGGGGGTAGGTTAATATTTACTGAGGGGTCAGGGAAAAGGAGGAAGGAAAAGGGATAGGAACAAAGAGGACTGAAGATATGCACAGACTGCCCATGCTCTAGCTAATGTGACAAGAAACACTCAGAGCAGGGTCCACGTGTCTACCTCTAAGTCCAAGGCCAGCACCCCCCCCCCTCACCGACCCCGCCCCCCCGCCGCCCCCCCCCCACCGCCCCCCCCCCCCCCCCCCCGCCCCCCCCCCCCCCCCCCCCCCCTCCACAGTCCCCCCCCAGCCCCTCAACAATGCCCACCC